>JUFY01014113.1:3359-13548 GCA_001855655.1 Leptopilina clavipes
TTTTTGAATCTTACACGACCTAAAATTAACAAGTTATTGACTTTTTAAAATTTCGAAAAAAATGTTTTTTGACCCTAAATTTTAAAAATGGTCAAAAATATAAAAATACTTTCTTCTCTTGTGTAGATCTTTTCGAAACGCATCTTTTGACCCATTATTGAACATTCTAGTGACATGTTAGCGAAAAATATTGACATTTTGAAAAATGAAAATTTTGAAAAATGTATTTTTTTGGTATTAAATTGTCATCTAAGTTTTAATATTTTCTATCCATTTTTTAGCTGCTTTAAAGACGTATCGAATGACCTGTTTTTGAATCTTACACGACCTAAAATTAACAAGTTATTGACTTTTTAAAATTTCGAAAAAAATGTTTTTTGACCCTAAATTTTAAAAATGTTCAAATATTTTGAAAATATTTTCTTCTCTTGTGTAGCTCTTTTTGAGACGCATGTTTTGACTCATTATTGAACATTGAACTGCCACGTCAGCGAAAATTATTGACATTTAAAAAATGGAAATTTTAAAAACTGTGACTTTTTGTAGTTTTTCGGTATTAAATTTCATCTAAGTTTTATTATTTTCTATTAATTTTGTAGCTGCTTTAAATACGTATCGATTGATCTATTTTTGAACCGTACGCGACCTTAAATTGACAATTTATTGATATTCTAAAAATTACGAATTTTCCCAAAAAAAAAACACTATCCAGTGGTGATATATTGTAAAAATGAATTGTAATTTAAAATCTCTTTGCAATAGCCAACCTAAAAGGATCATTTTAAATAACTTGAATTTTGTCATTTACTCAATTTGATTCCTCTAACCCAAAATGAACTGCAACAAAAGTGAGTACTGGTTTTTAGGTATAATTTAGAAATCGAAGGTCCAATTGGGTTGATTTCTTGATTCTGAAGGTCCGGCATAACTGGAATACCAAATCGAACCTTTTGCAATAGTACCAACGTTGAGTTTGGTTTCTAGTTTAAGGCAAAGTTTTAATCACTATCGACTTTAGGGGATCTCTCTCCTCGTTTCGCGAGAATCCTCAGGAGGAAATGTCTAGGCAAGGAAGTTGAAGGAAAAGCGATTACGAATGCCCACTGCAGCAGTATTTCTCATCATTGCTGACAAATAGTATCTTTTATCTAATCAAGACTTCACTCTCCAGTATATATATAGATATACTTTTATTCATTTCAGAAAACTCGTCTTTTAATTCCCTTCAATAATCGCACAAATGGGAGATTAATTGCCATCATTTTTAAAAAAAACAAAAAAAACAAAAAAAATTTGCTATTTTTACATTCCGTTTTTCACTTCTTCTCGCGTTTATTCATCAAAACTTTTTGCTGGGTATTTTTTTAGAATGTGGAGAAGTTGGATGAGAAGTTGCAATGGTGGTGCGCGCGGCCACTTCTGATCCTGAGTATCAATTAAACATTCGGCTAATGTGCTTTTCCATTCAGAAAATTGGATATTTCAGGCGCCTACGTCGACCATTCCGGTTCCCTCGGCTAGTAAGCTCGATATAGCAGATTAATTGAATTTACAAGGGCTTCGAATCTTTCGCTCAGGGTCAACCGCAAATTTATTAATCGCGCAACTACATCATCATTCGTTTTAAAACATTTTTTACTTCTTTCTATGGAATTATTACTGGAGAACATTTTAAATAATCCTCCTACTATTATAATATCACCAGGGATGCAATTCTGTAATGTCATTTTAACCTTTGACTTTCATTTTGATTATTAAATTTGATTTCCACTGAAATTCAAAGTCCAAAAGTCAAAGTCCAAAGTTGAAATCGAAGTCAAAATTGAACTCAAAAACCAAAGTCAAAGTCAAAATCAAAGTCTAAATCAAAGCAAAAATCAAAGCCAAAATCAAAGCCAAAATCAAAGTCAAAGTCAAAGTCAAAGTCAAAGTCAAAGTCAAAGTCAAAGTCAAAGTCAAAGTCAAAGTCAAAGTCAAAGTCAAAGTCAAAATCGAAATTTAAATCGAAATTTTAATCACAGTCAATCTCAGAAGCAATTGAAAAGTCTGAATCAAAGTCAAAGTCAAAGTCAAAGTCAAATTAAAAGTGAAAATTAAAATCAAAGTCAAAATTCATCATCTAAATTGAAAATAAATTAATTTTAGAATCTTAAAAGTGTGGTTTAGAATCATTGCGTCGATGAAACTTAATTTTTGCTCTGAATTGTCGAAAATGTGTTTCAAGCACTGAAGCGAGTGCCGTTGAACTTTGATATTCGTAATTCCATTGCTCGCAATTAGGGCCGGTAATTACCATAACCATTAGCAGGCTAGAGAGGAGGTGGGTAGGGGGGAGGGGGGAGGGGGAGCACAGCTTGGAGAAACTACCTCGGACACTTGGGACACACAAGATTTCCGGACAGTCGGGTATATCCTGTCCAGGACATAAATACCGGTGGTCAGCCTAACCGCGGAACTCCTCCAAATAACCTGGACATACAATCAGGAAGTTTCTTGAGGAATGTGACCGTCCTGAATTTCTTAGGTGGTCGAATTAAACCGGTTCCACTAGACGCCCCTAACGTTCCAGTCGCTGAAGACACGAAGCCTTGCAACTTCCAAATACCTTCACTCTGACCCCCCTCGCCCCTGGCAGATTCCTCTTCCAATGGTTACAATGTTACAATTCGCAGATTTTCCACGTAACTATATTTACATAAAGAATAGTCATAGACTTATGTCAAAAAACGAATTTTTCTTTTGACATTTTATTATTGCAACTAAATTTGTTACTTTGTTACTAAATTTGTAACAACTAATTTGTTGTTTTCATACATAAGCTTCTTGCAATATTAGTGGTATGGATCAGTTTTTAGTCGGACATAATAACTTACAAGACTTTGTCTCAGTAGTGTAAGTAAATCTTCAGGCAGAGGCAATAATTTGAAAAATGTCCTCAGTAGTAGAAGTAGATCTTTAGTCAGACGTATTAATTTGAAAAATCCACTCAGTAGTATAAGTAGATCTTTAGTCAGACATAATAACTTGAAATCTTTACGTTTTAGTAGTAAGAGTCCGTTTAAGTCAGACAAAATAGTCAATTTAGAAAAAGTAACTAGATATCAGTAGTATAAGTCACTCTTCGCTCAGACATAATAATTGCAAACTTCTTTAAATATCAGTAGTATGTATCAGTTTTTAGTCGGACATAGTAACTTGAAGAGTTTGTCTCAGTAGTGTATGTAAATCTACAGTCAGACGCAATGAATCGAAAAATTCCCTCAGTAGTATAAGTAGATCTTTAGTCAGACATATTAACTTGAATTCTTTTTCTCAGTAGTATAAGTCAGTCTTCAGTCGGGAAAATAGTCAATTTCAAACAATTTTAAGTGTCAGTAGTATAAGTCGACCTTTAGTCAGACGTAATAATTCGAAAAATGCCCTTAGTTGTATAAGTAGATGTTCAGTCAGACGTAGTAATTCGAAAATTTTCTCAGTAGTATAAGTAGACCTTTAGTCAGACGTAGTAGTTCGAAAAATTCCCTGAGTAGTATAAGTAGATCTTTGGTCAGACGTAATAATTCCAAAAATCCCTTCAGCAGTATAAGTAGATCTTTAGTCAGACGTATTATCTTGAAATCTTTTTCTCAGTAGTATAAGTAAATCTTTAGTCAGACATATTAACTTGAATTCTTTTTCTCAGTAGTGTAAGTCAGTCTTCAGTCGGGAAAAATAGTCAATTTTAAACAATTTTAAGTGTCAGTAGTATAAGTCGACCTTTAGTCAGACGTAATAATTCGAAAAATGCTCTTAGTAGTATAAGTAGATGTTCAGTCGGACGTAGTAATTCGAAAATTCTCTCAGTAGTATAAGTAGACCTTCAGTCAGACGTAGTAGTTCGAAAAATTCCTTGAGTAGTATTAGTAGATCTTTGGTCAGACGTAATAATCCAAAAAATCCCCTCAGTAGTGTAAGTCGACTTTTAGTCAGACATAATAACTTTAAATCTTCGTTTCAGTAGTAAGAGTGTATTTTAGTCAGATAAATCGGTAAATTTGGAAATATCAGTAGTGTAAGTCAATTTTTAGACTTACATGCAATAATATAAAATAATAATCTTTTCTTTTTTGCTCTCTTAAGATACGGCGAGGAAAAATATTTTATACTAAATGAAAAGCAATTAAATGTGACAAATGAGTTAAATTAGTTTCTTGGTTTTAAAAGAGAAAATTGGTTGGTGCAAATTTATATCCATGTAAGGGGATTCGAAATTGTGGTGGGTGTACAATCAAGGTAGAAAATGTACAACGTCGTTTTGTCCATATAGAGGATGGTTCTTGGTCAGCGACGTAGCGTGACTTCGATTTGTGGAACTCGGGGATATAATAGATTTGCCTTCCAGGAAATACGGTCCAATTTTAGGAGAAACTTTCCGTACCGTTCGGACAATCGTCGCATCTAAATTTAATCTACAGCCACGGATTTATACACATATATAACTGTACTCCTAAAACCAGAACAATGCCCGGAAATTAAACGCAATGATCGTTCTCCTGTAAAAATGTCTCTCTCTCTCTCTCTCTCTCTCTCTCTCTCTCTGTCTCTCTTTCTCTCTCTCTCTTACAAATAATCAAATTTTCAGAAAGAGAGAGAAAATAATTTTATCCAAAGGATTCGTCTCCTTCTTTTAAAAAGAGGAACTAACAGATAAAAAGATAATCATAATCTTCGATTGGTAATTTTTAACTTCTCCAGTTTGTACTAAAAGATTCAGTTTCAGTAGTATGAGGCAATTACAGTCAGACAAAACACTCAGAATTTTTATAACTAAATAGCAGTAGTATAAATCAATTTTAGTCAGACAAAATCATTTTAAATCCTGTTTGTAATTCACTGTCAGTAGTACGAGTCAAGTTTGGTCAGACAAAATACTCCAGAATTCTTGTAATTTTGCCACACAGTAGTATAATTCATTTTTTATTCAATATAAAAAACCTTTCAAATTTTAATACTTTAATTGCAGTAGTAAAAGTCAATTTTGGGAATTATTTATATAGCAGTAGTACGAATAAATTTATGGTCAGACAAAACTGTTTTGAAATTTTATATACTTTACTCTAAGAAGTAGTATGAGTCAATTTTAGTAAGATGAAACATTTTTTAATTCGATTGATATTGTATCAGTAGAATAAGTCAATTTTGGTCAGACGAAGTAATTCTGAATTCTTAAAATTTAATCGCAGTAGTGGAAGTCAAATTTTTGTCAGACAGTACCTCTCCGAATGTTTGTCATTTATTGTCAATAGAGAAATTCTATTTCAGTCAGACAAAATTCTTTCGAATACTCTTATACACAATCAGTAGTGTAAGTCAATTTTCGTCAGACAAATACTTGCAATTTTTCCTCAGTAGTTTAAGTCAATTTTCGCCAGACAAAACACTTGCAATTTTTCCTCAGTAGTTTAAGTCAATTTTCGCCAGACAAAACACTTGCAATTTTTCCTCAGTAGTTTAAGTCAATTTTCGTCAGACAAAACAATTGTAATTTTTCCTTAGTAGTATGAGTCAGTAATTATTGTTTCTCTCGTCTAAGGACATATGTGAAATTTTCAAAATAGAAGTAAATTTTCTAGAAATTAGAGAAAATGTATAAGAATTCGAAGAATTTTCGCGAAGGGAGAAATCCTTTCTTCGTTTTGAAGGACTGGACCAAACCTTAAATTGTACGGTTGAAAGCTTAATAGGAATCTCTCTCTCTCCTTGATGTGGTTATCGTTGCTTTTCTGACAAAGCTTTTTTTAACCTTCTCCCAACGTCGGTTTAATTGAAAAATATTAAAATTCTTTCCAGCTACTGGGTTAGCCGTTTAACATTAAAAGACTCTCGAAGCCAGCGTATGGCTTCTCTCTTTTCTCCGTCGAGCTTTTCTCCTTGATGTTTTTTTTTCGACTTACATCGAGAACAAGCTCAATTGTAAATTTTTTCTACACTATTCTCTTACAATAAAATTTACAATACAATTTACAATAAAATTTACAATAAAATTTACAATAAAATTTACAATAAAATTCACAATAAAATTCACAACAAAATTTAAAATAAAATTTACAATTTAATTTACAATAAAATTCACAATAAAATTTACAATATACACTGTAAAAAATCGGTTCTTAATTAGAGCTGATTTCGGTTTTAAAATAGAACCAAATTACGATTTAGTACAAAAATTGGTACGAAATTAGTACCTTTCTTTTTACAGTGTATATATATATATTGTAAATTATATTGTGAATATATATAATACTATAAATATATACTATATATATAATATTATATATATATAATACTACTAATATAATATATATATAATATAATATATATATATATATATATGTAATTTTTTGCTAAAAGAAATAATAATATCAATTAATTATTTTTTTTATCTCATCCGAGAAGTTAATTATTATTTTCGGTTTACTTTGTGGTTTCATTTGGCTCGTGTGAGAAAAGGGGGGAAAATGGGCGAACGAGAAAGTCGGTAGTTAGCAAAGTAGAATTTGAGGAATCGAAGAAAGTGTTTGTACGTAACGTTGCGCCGCACTGCACAAGAAAGTTGGCTTACCATTAAGATCTTCTATTTGCACTTTCTCGACGATTGCCTGGGCCGTTTGATATTAATGTTTTTCTTGTGACATCGTGTGCTGATAATTACGTCGAAATGGAGTTAAGTGTGCAATGGAAATATTGAACTTTTTCTTTATCATCATATAACTGCTATCAAATTATTCGAAAAAATATTTATTCAGTACAACTTAAAATAGTATAGAAATATTTTCCATTAATAATTTTTCCCACCCAAAAAAAAAGAAAGAGAAAATTATTTCCCCTCCCCCCCCCCAAAAAAAGAGGCGAATATTTAATATATAATAAACTTAAACAAAAAAAAATCCTATACCAGATGAGAAATTATATAATGAAAATGGTTGTAATAAATGGATAGGTCGTTGGGTTAAGCTGGTTGATATTTTCGTTCCGAGGAATCTTTCGGACAGCCGGCGCATCTCAAAATGCTCACTCATTTGTCTCGACCCGGCTAATGAAATTATAGCCACCGGTCATTTTCAGGAGGATCTACTTTTCTCTCTGTTTCTCCTTTTGCTTTATCATGTATATATATATATTTGTTTCTCTCATTCTTATTTGATATTACATTGGACATTCTCCTTGTCTCAATCGAGCATCTTCTTCCTCTTCTCACTCTATGTCCTATCCCTTGAAAATCTCAGGGGACGGAGGAAAATTGCGGGAAAAGTTGTTTCATAGATATCTCTTTGAGCACTTCACACAGATGACGGCGGATGCGGGAAAACGCGGATATTGCCAGGAAGCAACACGCCCGATACTCTCATGTTCTTTTCCCTTCTGCTTTTCAAGAACAAAAAAAAAAAATAAATAAATTTTTACCCCTTTTCATATTGGCATATAACGAAAACTTTCTATTTTATATTAATTTTTTCAAGTATCCAAACTGAAGAGAAAAACTATCAGTAGTATATGTCATTTTTCAGTCAGACATAATAACTTGAAGAGTTTTTCTCAGTAGAGTAAGTAGATCTTCAGGCAGACGTAATAAATCGAAAAAGTCCTTCAGTAGTATAAGTCAGTCTTCAGTCAGACATAAAAATTAAAAATATTAATTTCAGTAGTATACATCAATATTAAATCAGACACAATAACTTGAAATGTTCTTGCAATGTCAGTAGTATTTATCAGTTTTTAGTCGGACATAATAACTTAAAGATTATGTTTTAGTAGTGTAAGTAGATCTTCAGTCAGACGAAATAATTTGAAACATTCCCTCAGTAGTATAAGTAGATCTTTAGTCAGACATAATAACTTGAAATCTTTACGTTTTAGTAGTAAGAGTTCATTTAAGTCAGACAAAATAGTCAATTTAGAAAAAGTAATTAGATATCAGTAGTATAAGTCACTCTTCGCTCAGACATAATAATTTGCAATCTTCTTTAAATATCAGTAGAATGTATCAGTTTTTAGTCGGACATAATAACTTACAAGACTTTGTCTCAATAGTGTAAGTAGATCTTCAGTCAGACGCAATGATTCGAAAAATTCCCTCAGTAGTATAAGTAGATCTTTAGTCAGACGTATTAATTTGAAAATTCTCTCAGTAGTATAAGTAGACCTTCAGTCAGACGTAGTAGTTCGAAAAATTCCCTAAGTAGTATAAGTAGATCTTTGGTCAGACGTAATAATTCCAGAAACCCCCTCAGTAGTATAAATAGATCTTTAGTCAGACGTAGTAGTTCGAAAAATTAGCTGAGTAGTATAAGTAGATCTTTGGTCAGACGCAATAATTCCAAAAATCCCCTCAAGTAGTATAGGTAGATCTTTAGTCAGACGTATTAATTTGAAATCTTTTTCTCAGTAGTATAAGTCAGTCTTCAGTCGGGAGAAATAGTCAATTTTAAACAATCTTAAGTGTCAGTAGTATAAGTCGACCTTTAGTCAGACGTAATAATTCAAAAAATGCCCTTAGTAGTATAAGTAGATCTTTGGTCAGACGTTATAATTCAACGTCTTTCCGTTAGTAGTATAAGTAAATCTTTAGTCAGACATATTAACTTGAAATTTTTTTCTCAGTAGTATAAGTCAGTCTTCAGTCGAGAAAAATAGTCAATGTTAAACAATTTTAAGTGTCAGTAGTATAAGTCGACTTTTAGTCAGACATAATAAATTAAAATCTTTACGTTTTAATAATAAGCGTCTCGTTTAAGTCAGACAAAACAATCTGACTAAAACATACTTTCTGCTTAACATGTACATATTTAAAATAATTTTAATATAAGTAGTTTAGGTCAATTTTTAGTCAGACATTATAATTTTAATACGTATATTCTTCGTCTAAGTAATTTAAAATTTTTTATTTTAATTAATGACTGACATTTTGCTTTCGAATTTAGTAAAAATTCACTAATTAGTAAAAATTTACTAATTAGAAAAAATATTGTTTACTGTTAAAAAAATTAGTCAAAAAATTAGTCAAAATCAAAAATTCAGACATTTATTGAAATAAGTGTGAATTTTTCACTGATTTGATAATGGACAACTCGAAAAGATAAAAATAGAATTTAGAATTTAGGAAAAATTTTGAAATATTTAGAGGGAAATTTAATTGTGAAATGAAATTTGGTTTAGAGTAGATTGTAGAACAAGTGAAACTGCTAATGGTTGATTCGAGTAGCAACTGTTGTAGAGGCAGAACTCGAAACGTCCTCTGACCGCACAGTGGAAGCTATACAAGCAAAGTTTTCACGAGACAAGTCTTGAGACACTAGGCGACAACGTCCGGAAAGACAAGGGCCTTCTAATGGTGGTAATAGCTAATAACCTTCGAATTTATCCATGCTAATGACCGATGCCCTCTCCAGTCAGAAACCACTGTACCTAATACGTTTAATACCTCGAGGAACTTGGCACTCAGGCCATGAGACAAGTTCAGCCAAGGACTGAACACTAAACGAGCCCGAGTGCCAGGAAGACACTCGTCACATTACCTATCCAACCGCTAACACTAGTGACATTCTGAATCCCATCCATTCGGCAACCTTCATCTCTAAATAAATAATAAGAATTCAAACTCCTAGCAAACACATCTACAGTTTAATAATTAACATTCTTCGACCACAACTAAGAGAAGCAAAATTAACATTTTACAAATGATACCCGTATGGAAATTGAAAATTGCTCCCATTTGTTTAGATCAACTTCAAAAATTAATTGACTAAAATTCGTTCAATTTTTACTGTTAAAACTGCATACTAGTCGGAGAAAAGTGATTGCCATTGTTCCGCCTAGTTTGCGCCAATGTTACCCTAAACTGTAGATTATCCATTGTTACAATTTCTTTAAAGAAAAGTAATCTTGGTTTCTTCAAGTGTGGGAAATTTGTTTCTATGATTTTATTTATTGGTGTACATTGGGCCAAAACGGGCTCCATACTGGTTAGTTGATAAATCACTTAATACTTGTTTTATCCTTTTTTTATACAAAATACGAGTTTTGCATTTCCTTCAAAGAAACAGCATAGTCTTTTTACCTTTCTTCTTCTAGGAGAAAAATAACTGCCATTATTCCGCCTAGTTTGCGCCAATGTTACCCTAAACTGTAGATTATAATCTATTGTTTCAAT
>JUFY01014114.1:2715-16277 GCA_001855655.1 Leptopilina clavipes
TCTATTATCAAATAAATATTTACTTGAAACAATTTTTATTTAAATCAAATAAACTGTAATGTGAAATAATAATTTCTGTTTTTGAATCAAAAACTATTTAATTGACTTAAAATTTATTTGATGCAAATAAATATTTACTTGATAATAGTCAAGTAATTATTTGAAGCAAATAAATTTTTTTTCAGTGTAGCAATACAAAATTTACCTATTATTGTTAACTAATTTATAAATAAACCAATTGTAACAAAAATTAATGTTTTACCAAAATTATCTTAATTAAAAATTTATTAAATGTACGAAATAATTTTAATAAATAATAAATAAATAATTTAACCTTTTTAATAAAGGTTAAATTATTTGAATCAAAAAATATTTATTCTCCGAGTGTAGTGCATCGAACATTTAACTTATGCAAAAATTTATCAGTATTACATATTTCTTCCATAAAATGCTGGTAACACAACGGCATAATAAATTCTCAATTACAGTAATAATACACATCTAAAAATAGACAAAAAGTTCAAAAGAAAATTCATTGAAAGAAAATGAATTTTCAATATCTTCTTTAGCTTTTGAATGGATTAATTTTTTTAGCAAAATATTATAATTAAATAATTAAATAATTTTAATATTTATTGAATTATTCGAATATTTTCCAATTTAGGAAAGTGTTACAAATTTAGAAATTTTCCCCATAAAAATGAACTTATATAATGTGTTATGTTTTTTACAATACTCAATTTTTTATTATATAATAATAAAATGTTAAAAGTTAAACTTTAAAATATCATAAATTTAATATAATAGGTACTTCATTATTTTTCATATATGAAAATTTTCTCCTTCATGTCAAGTGTCAAATGATTCATCAAATATAATTTCTTTCATTGTGTAATTAATTTAATTATTATTCATCAAACTCTAATTATTTTTACTATGTAACACTTTGCAATTAAATAAAAGAAAAAAAATGTTAATTAACTTTAGTGACTTAATTGTAATTATGAAATCAAAATTGCCGTAAAGAATTAATCGGCCGTTAAAAGACGAAACACCTTCCTTTGATTATATTTTTTTCAAACAAAAAGAATCAATGCAAAAAAAAAAATAGTTAATTACTTCGGAAGTGTTCGAGATTTTGTAATTAAAGGAAAAGAGATAGTTTCATTGGAAAAAGAAGGAAGATTATGTAATAATTATAGAAGTAAAATATGAAAATACATGTATGTATGTTATATGAGGTAAATATATAGTCTGCAAAAAATTAATATTTTTTTCTCTCTTCTATTTTTAAATTAACTAGCGGATGTAACAACTTTCCTTTCATTTTGAATTATTAATAAAATCCTCTTTTGACCTTTGATTACAGAGAGTCTGTATCATTAAAATCACAGATTATGCACTTAAATTGCACTACTCCCTATTAGACATCCACTCTCACATTAACACACAATATAAAATGATTTTGTCTGTATCGTGCAAAAAAAAAAAAAATTAATAATCGCGTATACCTACAATAATAATTTCTGTATGTACACAAGGATTAAATGCTGAGTAAAACTTTCACGTGTATATTATAAACGCGCGCCTATTGCGCTCGCTCTTGTCTTGCACCCGCGGAACCTCAAAAGAAACTGAAAGTCCCGCTTCTTTCAAGCTGGTCCACTACTGAAGTTCGCTTCCACCGTGTAAAAGACAAGAGGGGCCCACAAAGAAGTACACGTTTATATTTAATGTTTCACATGAATCTGACCATTTACATCGTTTACGTATCTTATGGCAAACACTTTTTTTTTTTAATTATTTCTTATTTCGCAAAAGTAGTTAATGGTTTTTATTTTTAGTCATGCTTTAAGAATCCATCATGATTCACTGATGGAAGAATAGTACTCGCTTTTTTACAAGGTGTAAATTTGATGATCCATTGTTTTCAGATCAATAATATAATTATTTGACAATTAACTTTTTAATTTAATAATTGCGCACTTTTTTCTCAATTCCTTTCCGAAGTATTGAGAAAAATATTAAATAATTCATGGGGAGGAATAATAATTATTCCCAATTAAAATTGTTTATATAGTTCAAAACTATATTCTTAATGACAGAAAAGGAATCTGGCATTAATAATTTTAAAGTGAAAAATTTTAATGTTCATGACAAACAGAAAAAATTAATTTTATAAAAATTGATCAAAAATCGGGTTCAAAACCTTATCGAGATCAAAATATATTTGCAATTTTATAAAACACAAAATAAGAAACAACATGGTGACGTTTAAAAAAATTTTAATTCACACAAAAATATGTATTTATTATCAATTTTCATTCACACCGAAAGCAATTGCTAATTCCCCTCAAAGAATATTTATAAGAATTCACGCAAATATATAACAACTTTTCTCATTACGGTGAGAATGGAAGAAACCCTAACACCAACACACACACGCACTCAACTCAAATTGCTGAAAAATAACAGAAATTATAGAAAACATAAATACAGAAAGTAATAAATACACTGAAATAAATATGTACAAATAAATATTAAGATAGATAACAAAATATAATATAAAAATTTCCGGAGACATGAAAATATAACTTTCTTCTTTTCAGAAATTGCGTTTTTTCTCTAACGTATTAAAAATGGGTAATAATAATTTAAATCATAAATTACATTACACTGCCTGGGTATGGGAATGTTGTGTTTTACAATCTACATACAAAAAGGGTTTTATAAAATGTGGCGCTTTGAAACGATACTATATAGAGGGTGAGGGGGCAGGGGCGCGTAAAAGGGTCTAAAACAGCAAAAATGTAATTTATGATTACTTTAGACAAAAAAGTATTTCTTTTTTTTTCTAAAAGGAAAGTTGAGTTTTTAACTATTTTTGATGTTTTCTATGTGAAACTATTATATGTATAATACGTAATTAATCACAAAAAATCCTTTGATTATTTAATAAATGAATTGAAAAATGTGTGTACATTTATTTCAGTGCTGTCACCATGTTGTTTTAAACAAAGAGTAAAGCACTGACCGTTCGCTGATACCCTTGTTGAAGCGATGGCTGCATTACCACTTTTGGACCAGCCCTCGGAAATCCCTCCTTTCTGCATCCTTGTCTGCATCTCGAAGAACTACGACGACTTTTACTCTCTGCATCCTCCTGACCTTCAGACTGAAACATTTTATAAATAGCCATTAATATTGCATTTGAAATTTAATTAAATGAAATTGGGAATGTCAGTTAAATGTTTACTTTTATACAAAAAAAAAAAAATTAAGAAATTCGTTCAATTTCTCACTTTATCATAATAAAAGAATGTTAAATTTTTTTTCATAAAATAGCACGAAGAAACTATAGCTCCGTGCGACGATTTTAAAATTAAAAACATTTCTGACAATAGAAAAAAAAAAATTTTACCAAGAACTGCATCCGATTGTACATGACCTCCATCCTGGAGCAGCTTAGGAACGATGATTAATCACCATAAAAAGAAAAAACACTCCCGACGTCTTATTTTCCAGCGAACGATTAAAATTACATTACAATATAACGATAAATCGCAAGAATCTTTTGGACAAAGGTTCGAACACGCCTGAAAAAATATTAATTACATTTTTGCAAATATTCTATTAATCACGTATAGAAGAATGAATGTTTGTCTTTGCGCGAAAAGTCACAAATAAATAGGGTTAGGTCAAAATTGTCAAAACTCAACTCGCACAAGTTATCCGCACACACGAAAATGTTTACCGAACGAAATAAATAAACCACAAGATCACAGCACTTCCACACGAAAATATCAACCGAATAATAAAAGTTCACTGACTTAAATACTTGCAACGATATCAAAATACAAAAGACAAAACAGACTAAATTTCACTAATATTTACAAAACTATGACGGTTGTAAACAAACACGATTCCCATCCGCACGATTATACCTATATGATTTCACACACACTTTTACCGTAATTCACGATTATACCTATATGATTGCACACACACTTTTACCGAAATTCTCGCACAATAATAAAGAATTTTAAGTTCCTTTTGTCCAAAAGATACTGATTTTCTCGAAAAGTTATTGAAATGTTCATGAATTAGCGTTTAATAAAATTCATGAAGATCACGAAATGACGACACTTTCCGATTCCCGAAAAAAAATGGCGGACACAATATATAACATAGCAGTGCTATATATAGCACTACAAACCAAAACCAAACCAAAATACTAACTAATATTTCATGAAAAAAACACCGATGTTTAATAAAACGAATAAAACCAAAAAGTCGAAGCGACCATGCTTTTACAACGATCGAAAAATTTACACACTGCAAGCTTCTAAATCTTGCCACATAATATTCGACGTTCAAATATCGAATCCGATTCACTTTCTAATTAACCCGAACACTTTTGACTAATTTAATATCGAAAAAAATGTAAAAAAGTTTGTAAAAAACATGCACCGAGCGATCATTGCCGCGCTTATGACGTACATGGTCATCCCCACTGAGCAGGTTTTTAGCCTCGCGCCTGCGCACATTTATGAAATTGCAATTAATCACGTGGTACGATTCTGGCCAATCGCGCACTTTAAAATCAAATCCCGCGAAATTTAATTTAAAAATTATGGAGCATTTCTATTGAATATATCTTCTCAATAATAATTATTATTATTTCAAAAATAGAAATAATGTACGTATATTAAAAAATAATAATAATGAACTAATTTCATTTAATAAATTAATTAAAAATTATTGTTAACGGAATTTTGTGGTAAATAAGAACCTTAAATAGAACAATAAAAAGTTAATTTTATTTAAGAAAGATTTTCGTACTGTAGGTAATGAAAATTTAATCAAATTACTAAAATCTGAAAAAGTTTAATTGGAAAATCTCTTAATAATCTAAAAAAACAAACATTATGTACATAATTATGATCAATTATTATATTTATTAATGTCCGGTAGCAAGTAAATGCAATTCAAATAAAGAAAAAGCAAAAATAATCGCCCAACGTGGGGCTCGAACCCACGACCCTGAGATTAAGAGTCTCATGCTCTACCGACTGAGCTAGCCGGGCACATGTTCTCCTAGAAACGGTAATTTACGTTGAAAAGAGAAAGAAGATTGCCTTAAAATATCGATAAATTAAAAAATTAATAAAAAAAAAATTAACAATTTATTAAAAAAATTAATTAAAATTAATTACTGATATTTGTACAAATAATTACCAAATTTGAGAAAAAATCAATTAAAAGAATGTACATACTGTCGGGGACATATATGTCTTATCTTTTTTAACTTCTAATGGACATGTTGCCATGACAACGTATGCGTAAGACAAGGACAGAATTATACAATATTAAATTAATTTTTCCACAAAAAGTAAATAATTATTAGTTAAACATCAATTAACAAATACAATTTTACAAAAAAAATAAACTCAAAATTATGCCTAGAGAATGGTAAATAGCATTTTCTTCAATACAAAAATTTAATTATTTACAAAAATAATGTATTGTAAATTTTATCCCGCAAGTATTGAAAATTAAATTTACAATTTTCATAAGTCTTCCTATATCAAATTGTGATTATTAAATTATTTAGATTTACAAAAAGAAAAATTAATATTTTAATTAATCAACACACTTTTTTAACACACGAATTGCTAATATAATAAAACAAAAATTTAAATAAGTGCAATAAACATTACTAACTGCACTTTTAACAGATTAAAAAAATGTTTATTAACAATACGATTGTTTGTACATGACCAGCAAACATTCCAATCGGATTTTCAGTTTTTTTTTCTCACAATATTCTCAAGATTTTCTCCCAAAAGAAAAAAATCTGATCGATGTATGTTTGCTAATTGAAGAAAAATGTTTTGTTTTTTTTGTGTCTTTTTTTAAAAAACATTCATTTGCTGTGGATCCAATAAACAAATTTTTTTGTGTTCTTTTAGAAATTTAGGCACTCAATGGAACCACATCTTCTTTTACATTCAAGAAACAAACTCCACTTGAAGTTTTGCTATGTCCACCAAAAATAACACACACTAATCCATGAACTGCACTATGCTGATAAAGTTTATTTACCCACTTGTCCACCTTGTCAAAAATATTCCCTCTTCGTTCATCTGTCAATTTATCTTCCTTTATTTTTACATGACAAAGAGTCAAAGCATGTTGCATCGCTATTTCAGCAGCTCGATTTATTGCACTTTTATTTCCCTCCGTTTCGACCATACGAATCTAAAATCAAAATTTCCATTAGCAAAGAAAATGTATATAATTTTTATTTTTTAAAAATAGTCGTTTCCGTATTAAATTTTTAAAAACAACTTTGAATATCAATTATGAGACACAGAATTTATCTATTAAAATTTTACCCATAAAAATAATAAAATTTGAGGAAATGAAAGTGGAAGACCTCTAAATTATTAACTTCAGTTACTTCCTTTATTTATCTCTTTGATCTTGAAATTAACAATATTCATTAGAAATACATAAAACAAGAACGAACTAATAATTTCAAGGTTATGGGAAATGTGTTTACTTCATTAAAGTTTAAATTTCTATCCCATTTCAATGTTTTTTTTCCAATAGAAAAATGAAAGGAGGAAGTGACATTGACAATTTTTAGAGGTCTTTCACTTTTATTTTCTCCAGATTTTTAAATTTCCATTTTTGCTAATCGATTGTCACACGATTAAAATTATTTACGTAATCAACTTGAATTAGATGTTACCTGATCATTTTTGTCGAAATCGTTGTCATTCATAACACTAAGATCGGGAGATTTTAAAAATCGTGAATATTCACTTATCACTTCATCGGAACCAATAATAGCTGTTGTTTTATTATCCTTTGCCACATGATTGAATAAACATGTTCCATATTTGCGAATATTCGTCTTTGTTTGAATTTTCGAATCAAAATTACGATTGTTTTCAGTTTCAAACAGCATTTCTCCAATGTTTCGTTGAACATGAAGTACTGCGTCTCCAAAAACAATACTATTGGCAAGTTTCAATTGCGCCAATTTCATTGATGCCGCAGCGTCTTCAATCGAATCGTGGCCATGTGAACCTTCCTGAATTCTCAGTCCTAAAAATTCTCTTGCCAATGTCTGTAATTTCGATTTACGACATCTGCAAAATAATAATTTGTTTAAAATATGTTTTACAATAAGCACTTAACGAAAAATATCCAAACAAGCTAATTAATTTAATTATTAAAATAATGCATTACAGCAATAATTGAAAATTAATTTACCTCTAAACTAAGTTAGAGAAAAATACCTTAAGCCACTAATGTTGAAAATCACTCCCGTATCGATTATGTAAGGATGCATCATTTTTAGAGCGTGGAGATCAAAATTCAAACTCTGTCCAACGAGAATCGCATCTGGTGGAAGTAAAAGTCTTAATGCTTGTTGAACATCCGCTAAAGTTGTCGTCACGCCATCCATCATTTTTTTTGTAATTCCACTGAATCGAGTTAAATAATCCGTAATTTCATTCTCAGGTTTCACAAGCGTATTGTAAACGACCTGTGATAAGAAATTTATTTATTTATAAGATAAACAATAAAAAAATGTGATCCAATATGAAGAAATGGACCTAGAAGCAAAAAATTATATAATACTTTGAAGTAAAAATATACAGAGCATCAACTTTTAATGTAAACAAAAAGAAAAGTCCCTTTTCTTCACATCGCGACACAAATATTTTTATGTTATTTATATACAAAACTTACATTAAGTTTTTCATCGACTACAGAAATCCTCGTCAATTCCGACAATCCATCAATTGTTTTACACATTTCGCAATCTATTCCAAACATTGGAGATTTCGATGTAGCTTGTACGTACACATCTTTTGTTTGCACATAATCACGATAGGTACTGAAATTTAAATATAAAAGTAATTAAATTGTAATTTATTTAAAACAAAAATAAAAACATTTTAACGTACTCATTTGCTAGTTTTCCTTGAAGTGGCACAGGATATTGTTCATCGACAAGTTGATGAGGGGACATGAGAAGTTTAGTTCGAGAAAATTTATCGCTTTCCGGTAATTGTGAAATATCTTCTTCCGATTGATCATTTCCATTAGCGTGTACCCGTGGAAGCATTGGAAATACTGTTTTCAGTAATTTAACCAAATCACCTCTACATTTCATCGCTTCTTCCAAAGAGCCAAATTCTAAAATAAATACAAATAAAACTAAGTAAATACGAAATTAAAGAAATAATTCGTTTTTCTAATTATTTAGAAAAAAACAATATTATTACCTTTAACTAATTTATGATTATGTTCTCCTGTTAGAGGGACAGCTACGATTTCTTCAACAATTGATCCTCCATGAGCTGTGGGTGTGATGAGTTCCAATTTATGTTTTAAATGTGTTGTTATATGAGGGAAAGAATTTTCATGAGCCAAGTAGTGATCAAGGGAAATACCCTCAACAATAAGCAGTACCGTATGTGACAACTGAATTCAATTACAATAAATTAAGAAATTGGTTTAATTAATTTTCTCTATTTATATGATTTTATTTACCTTATTGTATTTATCCACTTTACACCATCTGCTCGGTAAATAAGGTGAACGATTACCAATCAGTGAATATAATAAAAGGTGTTGTATGTCACTAAAAAATAGTGGAATTCTCCCATTGTCGTTGTCATTTTCATCAATATTTAACGCAGCATCTTCTCCAATTTTTTTCAGACAAATTCGTGGAATTGCTTTTAACCTTTGTCTTCGTTCTTTTAATTCTTCTTTTAATCGTGCGTACTCCTCACCGCTTAATCTAGAAAAAAAAATTAAATATTTGTTTCTAAATATAATGAAACATTTTGAATATTCATTTACAATTTTTTTAAATAGTTACCTAGGTTTTTTGCTAGTAACTCCTTCGGTTTGTTCAGAGTTTTCTGAATTTTCTTGTTCCTTTTTAATAATTTCCGAATTAGTAGTATTTAAAGGCTCATCACAAGGTCGTTTCCGATTGGAACTTAAACTACTCATATTGTCATTATCAATTTGATTTAACATGTCTGTTTGTGTTTCCTTGCAAAATAAAAAATATATTAGTTTAATAACAAGGAAAAAATGTTATTACTTTGTTAATGGTTACAAGATAACTTACAGTTTGCTTAAGCGCTTTAGCTTCTCTATCCTTGTCATTTAATTTTGTTATTTCCAATAAAGCTGCCATTTTCTTCTTTTTATTTTCTAGCCTTTGTAATTGTTTTCCCGTAAGCATCTTCATAGTGTTCAGCTTCCTCGATCGACTTTATGTAAAAGAACATCTAGTACCTGAAAAATAATAATAATAATAAACAAATTAAAGAAAGAAAGGTGTAAAAAAGAATATAAAGTAAACATTTTAAATATTAAAATCCAAAACAATTTCCACTGACACTTATAGAAAATTACCAATACTTCAAATAATAATATACACAATTAACATAAATTTCCTTGAAATTTTGTGAAAACATAATGCGTTTCCACAAAAAGAAACTTAAGAATGTTATAAACACGTTGAAAAAAAGAATTTCAAAAGTTTTACTTTTTCTTCCTTGGTAAACGAGATTAAAATAAAATTGGAGTAATAACAAGATTTTTTGATTTCTAATTATGTTTGACGTGTGTTTTTATAACTACCAAATACTACATACGTCAATTCATTGTTCCCGTTGTTACCTAGATACCAAAATAATTATTTATTTTAACCAAATGACACTCGATTGAAATAATTATTTAAAAAAAATAAATTACCAAGATTTTAGTGGATTGAAAAACATATTCAAAGTTGCATTACATTCAAAATAAAGAATCGTTTAGAATCTGTAGATTTTTCAAGCAATAAAAAATTTAGAAAACGAATACTCTTTATTGCCCAGTTTATTTAAAAATAGAAAAATAAGTTAAAGTTAATAAATGATTGAATTCTTACCATACTTAGAAATTTTAGGTTAGGAAGATTTGAACACTCAATTTCATTTGTATCACCAGAACAAATAATATCTTCTTTGTCACAAAATAACTTAGAGTCTTGCATCTAAATTTTACAATTCTATTTTTCAAACTAAAATAACTTTTATGGTAAATAACAATAAATAATCAAAGATTTTGAATAAACTATCTTGAACGTGCTCGACCAATGTATACAACGTGATGTAAAAAAAGCAGACGACTTTTTTTTTTATTTAGCGTTCTGAACATGCGCAGAAATTTCGCGCTCCTTTTTTCAAAAGTAGATTGTAATATACAATATTATTTAAACAATTATTTAAAAATAAAAAACATGTAGTCAATGATATTAAAAAATGGAAGTAGGTTCCTTTTGTTTTTAGAATTAGAAAATGGAAACTCAGTAAAACTTTTCTTTATTTCGTGTAAGTATTTTATATACATAATTAAATTCAAGTATTTTTATAAAAATATATATAAAAATAATTAGATACTTATGATTATTTTTTGTATGTATGTACAAAAAAATTGATGTCAATAAACATTTTCTTTTTTTTGTATAATTTAATCCTTGTTAAAGAATTGAATCATTTAAGCTAAAAATTACATCAATTTCATTAATTAATTAAACTAAAAATTGCATCAATTTAATTAAAATTTCCATCAATAGAATTTATAAAAATTTCAACAATTTAATTAACTAATTAAAATAGTTACGAATCAATGTAAACATATCACAAATTTCAATTCAGAAAAAGTATTGGAAAATTTGTACATTTTTACTAAATATAGTTATTAAAAACTTTTATAAAAAATATTAGTTTGTTAATTGTTTTTTTTAAATTCGTTTCACAATTTAGTTATACGTAAGCAGTCGTTTACATTTTTATTCATATAATAATTAAATGGCTTTTATGTTGTCATTTTACTTTTCCATTCTTAGTCATTTTAATTAATTTTTTTTAAATTTATTATCTATTTTTTTTTATCTTATATCTATTATTTCTTTTCACTTCAAATCTGTCATTTATATCAATTTTTTATCCTTTTCCATAATTAAAATACAGATAAAAATAACAATTTTTCTCTAATTTCAATTTGCAAAAATTACCTATAAAATAAGGCACTAATCTGCGTCATTCTTTTCATTGAGAAAAGAAAATTTTACATGCCATTGTAAGCAGGACCACCTCCACCCTCAGGCACAACCCAATTAATATTCTGACTCGGATCTTTGATATCACATGTTTTACAATGAATGCAATTTTGTGCATTAATTTGCAATCGTTGTCCATCGTCACTTTCAAGTGGGACAAATTCATAAACACCGGCAGGACAGAAACGACCTTCGGGTCCACCGAAAATTTCCAAATTCTTCTTCACAGGAACTGTATCATCAGCAAGTGTCAAATGTGGCGGTTGATCAGCCTCATGATTCGTTCCAGTAAGAGCAACCGATGACAATAAATCAAAACTAATTTTATTATCTGGCTTTGGATATTCAATTGGAGTTGAAACTGCTGCAGGTTTAAGTTTCTCATAATCTGGACCGCCATGAGAAAGTGTCCATGGTTCTCTACCACCTAAAATCATTGACAGTCCAGAATACAAAATTCCGCCAAATAATCCAAGAGGTGAATGAAAACTCGGTCGGAAATTTCTCACTGCTTTCAATTCCTTGTGAATCCAACTGTTCTTGATTTTCCCCTCGTAATCGTCTGGTGTTAGACCTTTCGTGGAAGAATCTAACGTCTCGGCTTTGATAATTGCGTCAATAGCACTTTCAGCAGCTAGCATTCCACTTTTCATGGCATTATGCGTTCCCTTAATTTTCGGAACGTTTAAAAATCCAGCCGTGCAACCAATTAAACAACCACCTGGAAATTGAAGTTTCGGAATAGACTGGAAGCCACCTTCGACAAGGGCACGCGCTCCATAGGCCACTCTCTTTCCATTTTCCAATGTCGATTTAATTGACGGATGATGCTTGAACCTTTGGAATTCTCTGAAAGGACTTAAATACGGATTCTGATAATCTAGTCCAACAACAAAACCAATCGCAATCAAAGGTGTGTCTTCATTCAAATGATACAGAAACGAACCTCCGTAAGTATTTTTATTCAACGGCCATCCAACTGTATGTTCAACCAATCCTGGCGAATGTTTTGCAGGATCAATTTCCCATATTTCCTTGAGACCAATGCCATAAGTCTGGGGTTCACAATTCTCGCGGAGATTAAATCTATTCATCAATTGCTTTGCCAAATGACCGTGACAGCCTTCGGCGAAAATTGTACATTTCGCATGAAGTTCCATTCCACGTTCAAAAATCTCCTTTGGCGAGCCATCTTTAGCAATTCCAACATCATTCGTGGCAATTCCTTTCACGGAGCCATCCTCGTGATAGAGAACTTCACTAGCCGCATAACCTGGATAGAGTTCAACTCCAGCTGCTTCTGCTTGCTCGCCAAGCCATGCGACCACATGACCTAAACGAACAACATAATTTCCATGATTATACATTGGCATACCTTTCATTATGGGAATTGGAATTCGTCCATTTTCGGTGAGATATGCAAACTTATCCTGAGTGACGGGCGTCTTTAATGGAGCTCCCAATTCTTTCCAATTTGGTAGATATGCAAACTTATCCTGAGTGACGGGCGTCTTTAATGGAGCTCCCAATTCTTTCCAATTTGGTATTAATTCATTCAGTGCAATTGGATCAATACAAGCGCCACTCAAAATATGACCACCAATTGTGGATGATTTTTCAACGAGTGTCACTCGTAATTCCTTGCCACGTTCCTGAGCAATTTTCTTTGCTTGAATTGCTGCTGACATCCCTCCTGGACCACCACCTACAATTAAAATATCCGTCTCGTCCACATACCTTTCCATATTGACCTCTTTCCATCGTGGATCGTTTTCTCGTGGAACGACTGTATAATGAGTTGTTATTTTCGGGAAGGTTGTTGTCGCACTGTATGCTCTCTTCGAAACATGTGAAACAAGTTTATACACCCTTGACATTCCTGACACTTTTTAAAATCCACTCTGAAAAAAAAGAAACAATAAATAATCATCAATAAAACCAAAAGAACGAGATTATCTCAAGGACAATTAATTTAAAATTGCGGAGAAAATTAACGTAAAACAATGATAATTGAAAAACGTTTTAACAATCAGAAAAAAACAATTGTTAACAATTGAAAAAAAGTTAGGTTAGATTGCTTATTACTCCTAGACCTAGCGACTAACCTTTATCAAAATAATCTTTTTCTATAAAAATACACTATGCTGACTTACCAGAATTTATTTATGTAAAAAAAAATAAAGGAACAAATCTTTATGTCCCCCTGCTTTCGAATTTTGATTCCATCCACTTGAAAAGGTTATTTCTGTCAAACAATTTTAATTGTCTTTAGGCCAAAGAATCTTTTTTTCTGGATTTTCCCTTTACTGATAAATAACAGCTTTTTACTAGTTACAAAATTCTAAATTAACTTTGAATGAACTTTGATCAACTTAATAAGAAAGTGAGACTGATATATGACAACATATATACA
>JUFY01014116.1:0-13682 GCA_001855655.1 Leptopilina clavipes
CTTCAAAACAGCCTATCTCGAAAACTTATCCATAAAAAAATTTTTTGTTGTAATTTTTGAGTTCAGGAGAGCAAAATACATCAGAAAAACGTAGTGTCATCGAATGTACAAAATGGCTGTAAACTAGTGTTATCAGACAATGTAATGGAATTTATTGAATGCATGAGGCACTATAGGATCAATGAAGTTGAAAGCTAACGAGATTTGTAAAACTCAAGGCCAAGTTCTTTATCATCAATCACATATTTCTTGTTTAAGAATATGAATTTTTCGTTTTTCTTTTATTTTAAAAAATAAATACAAAAATTTTTTAATAGAATTAATTTTCATAATCTGGATATTAAAATTAAACATACATTTTCAAATAATACAGTAAATTAGTAAAATTAGTTTTTTTTTTAGAAAAAAGGTAGTTACATAAATTATTCCTTTCCAAAAAATAATAATTAACAAATGAAAATTGTTTGTACATGAAATAGAACTTAATGTAAAATTTATGTTTTCTCGTATTCATTTAATTTATTCTAATTAAAAATTCAAATGTTTCCATTTTAATTAAAAAAAAATTTTCAGTAATTGAACTCATTTTTTTTTAATTAAAATGATCAAATGACAACTATTATTAATGATTTGTCTTCATATTTAATATATAGTTATAGAAGTCATGTAGATCATTTAAGAATTTTCACACATAACTTCCTAAAGGTTATCTTAAAAGTTGAATCACTTTCCATTAATTATTAACAATTTACATCACAGAAGCGAAATAAAAAATTTTTTTAATAATTTATTTTTGAGTAAAAAAATTTATTAATTTACAAAATTTGTATTAATTATTTAAAATGAAATGTTATTAATTACAATAGTAATTAATTGCAATTTAGGAAAGGAAAAATGGTGCTTTTAAAAGTTCTAACACTACTACAAATTATTGAGAATAATTGTTTAAAGATTAACAATGTAGTACATTGTATGACTGATAATAATACGTAGCACATAATAGGGGCAATAGTTCTTGGTCATATGTTTCAGATACGAACAATCTTCAGCTTATATTTACACTTTATAATCCCTATATAAAATTTTTTTCATTTTGTTTTTACTTATAAGTTGTTATGACTTAAACAAATTATTGAACTTTAATTACTTCTTTAACCGTAAACAAAAAAATTTAGAATGGTTTTTCTTTCCTATATATTCATATAATTAGAAAACGGATATTTTTTATTTTTAGTGGATCCTCAGCCGCACCTGTATTGCAAAAAAATCGTCTGATCACTTAAGGGTTTAATATTAGCGGAATACTTAAAAATAGACCGATCCGCACCCAATGGGTAGGCATTAGTAGATTTTTACTGTCTAGACTATGGAGGAGTTGCCACTCCCTGCTATAATTTTTAATGCTTGTCATTTCAAGTGTTATGACTACTCTGATTAATTTAGTGTTTATCCTTTACTTTAAGAGGCGTTTCAGTCCTTGTTTTCAAATTTGTGTAAAGATCTTTAGTGAAACGACTTTTAAAACTAATATATAAATTGAAAGTTATTAATAATTAAAAATAAACAATTTTATCTTAAAGCGTAATTATAGGAACAGAACAAATGGAATTAAATTAATCAGAATTCCCGTAAACGATTTTTTTTCTTTTTAAAGAAAATTATTACAAACGGATGTCAAAAAGACAATATTTAATAGAAAGGCAAATGGAGATTTCATATCATGATAGTTTCTCACTACATTTCTAAAATTTTTTTTTGGTAACAATGAGAAAGTTGGGGTAAGAAATTACGATTTTGTCTTACAGGCACCCCAATAGAAAGGAACTACATAAAAAGCATAAAAGTGAACCCATCTTACTTACTTGTTACAGTAATGATGGTCTTAAAGATTGTATAATGTATATATAAAACAAATTCTCAAGACACGAGTGGATCCTCCCAATTACTGAATGACGATAAGCAACTTCTTGAGTGGTCGGACTCATCTGGACAGTGGGCAGGGAAGTTGATATCGATAAATAATGCAGGAGTGTTCTTGGAAAACGGGCGCACAATAAAAAGTTCTAGAAAGTGAAATATTGATTTCCGCGAGACCGCAATATTTCTTCACATTTAAGTACATGTACGTGAATGCGGTGCCCGTGTCTGAAATGACTGATTCGATTACAGGTTAGCCGAGAATTGCCATTGCGTCCCTGGCTCCTAAAGTCGAACGGGATCGTAAATGGTAATTAAATAAAAATAACGATGTGAAGTTATCAGAGCGATAATCAGGGAGTTCTGCAAGAGCTTTGACATGATTATCATCATGGGTGCCGCTGATGGTGTGGCGGTCGGCGGCCTTAAGCCACCTTTTATGATCCATTCAACGAGCGTCGTAAGCATCAAAGCACGTCCATTACTTGGATTTGCATTTTACGAGTGAGAAGCCGGACCCACCAATGAACAAGGGGGAATACAGGGAGGGGTGTGGGATATGCATACGTGCGCTTATTCATTTAAAAACTTTTGAGTTGTCGTCATTGACGTCGTTTTCCAAAACGCCCGAAGGCCGCTAAAACTTTTTTTCACATACTTTTAAACTGCACTACTCGCTTGTCTTCCTACATTTATCAAAACCGGCCCAGTATAGTTATATATTGTGTAATTATATATTGTGTATAATAGCGGTAAAACTACCTCCCTCCTATAACTCCATTAAGGAAACGGTCAAGCCCATACGAGGCGCAGCTTCTAATCAGTACCGGTTTCCCTTCCTCGGAACCAAAAAACCCCAATTGTCCTCCTTATGATAAAGGACTTTAACTAACTCTATAAAAATCTTTTATATTTTAATAAATAAATGAGCAGAACGGAAAATTATTACAAACGGAAATAAAAAAAGACAATCTGGTGATTGTTATTAATTTTATTTATTTTCACTTTCCAAAAAACTATAGTTCATTTCACTGAAATATATGAGAGTTGGATTTAAATTCTCTGAATGACCTACTCTAATTTTACCGTTCAGTCTAATTCTAGCTTCCCTGAATAATTTATCGTCATTGAGAGACATTGAAATTTATTTGGTCAGTAAATACATACACAGCTGGTTGATATCTTAGGCATGCACTGTCCTCTTTCAAAAGTTGATACCTCGAAAGTGATTTTTTATTCGAATATTTGTCACCGTACGTGTAAGTAATTAGATGATGCTCGGCGCCCGCCTACTCAAAAAAAGTTGTTGACGTTGAATTAAGTCCATAACCTTCACTAAGGTATTCATACAGACAAATGCAGTTGATAATTGTCCCATGAATCAATTAAGTGCGTTATTCTCCTCATGATTAACCCCTTGCTTTATAACCCGAAACGCGTAAAAACTTGTGATTAAATTCTTCATAACATACGAAACGGAGACGTTTTAAATCATCTTTTCAATATCTATTGAATCTAATGAATAAAACATACTTTAGACGACCGTTTCAACAGTAAATACTTTTGTCACTTCATCATAAACTACGGTACTTGACGCTTGAAATGCTTCTAATGAAGAACCATATAAAATTCTTATTATTCTTTTTTATTGCCATTTCTTTAATTAATTTATGCATTTTTCCTATTATTGAAGTAGGAAACTTTTAATAGATATTTCAAGAGAATTTATCACTTCATACGGGGGGTTAAATGTACAGGACACTTTGGTCTGTAAACGAATCGATCCGGCCAAAGGGGAAAGTCTACCAACAAATTAAAAATTTTTTTAAATCCTAATAATAAATGTATTATTGTCTATTGACAATAATACAGTTATTATGATTCTCTCACATACCGCCCAGATACATACCCATTCTTAGCAAGAACAGCATTTCTTCTTGGTATCACGTTTCTCTTGTTGAGTTTCCGTCTGTAAAAAGAAAACTGAAATTAATTTTTGAATTGCTCTTTCTTGTGCAACGTCAATTAAAATTTCGAGAGTTGAACACTTTAAAAGAAATTTTTTTTAAAAGTTTGCGTAAATTCAAAGATAATCTGCAATTGGCTTTTAAGTTAGCAGAAAGAAAAAGGGTTCGACCCAGGATGAAGTGTCTTAGCTAAGCTAAGCCTAAAGCAAACCGAGGGAGTGACGTTAAAGCTCGTGAGATGTCGATACGGGGGATCGGAAGAATGCACACTAACATAAAAAAGAAAGGGCTGTACTATAATTGGTGACACAAGTGAAGAATACTCACATGAATTCTCTCACTTACTGGAAAAAAGAGAATGTTGACCCCAGTTCAATTTCTTTCTGGTTACATTGTTCCAATATTACTGCTGATTAAAAAATACATTTAGAAATTCTCATTTCATGGTTCAATGTAAATCTTTTTACAAGTAACAGTGACACTGAACTGATGAAACTATCCTTTAATCTGGAGGTAATAAACCACAGACTTGCTTTGGAGATGTAACCTCTTCGGTGGTTCAAAGAAAAGTGAATTTCTTGAATTCGCTGCTGACACTTTGTATCGACATTAGGGCGGGTACACATGGCTCATTCGAAAAGGGGACAAGCTTAATGAGGCCTGCAAAACATTAACTAACCTACAATAATCTCAGAACAAAATCCCATCTAATTTGAGTATTCAATGTCTGGGTAAGTATCTGGACGGTATGTGAGAGAATCGTGAATTATTAAGAACACTGTTATTAAGATTAAATTTAAAATCCAATTCCTAAAGATAATTTGAAAAATAACAATACAAAACCAGAAACGGTTAATTTAGACTGCTCCATCAAAAACCAAATACTTTCCAAAGAATGGTTTTGGAACATTTTCTGAAAAAATCACTTGGAAATATTCCGGCAGCATTTCTGTTAAATAATTTAGAAACATTCCTAAATTTTTATTTAGCACCTTTCTAAATCATTTTAGACAAAGTCAAATCTTTTTTTTTAATATTTCTGTAAGATTCTTGGAATATCTTGGTGCTATCTGATCCACCTCGTTTATAGACAATCGTCAACCGGATTTTCCTCAAACAAGTAGAATCTTTAACGGGAAATTCTTTGACCAAGGCGAATTCTTCTAGTTTGTTGACATGGGGACGAAGGGGAATAAGACAACGAAGCGACAGCGATGGCGATGTACTTGAATTAACTTTAGGGTATATTTCTAGCACTCTAGGTTTAGCTCCGGAACACCCGCGGTATGTCACGTCGCGCAAAGAGAGAGAAAGAGAGAGAGAGATATTCGTCTGCAACCAGTCGTTTGAATATTTCCTGTCTGGGTGTATCCAATCGTGACCAAAAGTCGCATGCTGGAGTTCTGGTACCAGCATGTGTTATACACACCACAAAGGAGTGTAAATTAGAAAAAGATGAACACAAAAATAAGCTATAAACTCAAGGAAGTCAAGGATCGAGTAATTTAATATGAATAGGATTCACACCAGCTGGGGACATCTTTTAATTAATCTCTCCTCGGTAATATCCTTTTAAATTTTTTTTTTTACAATTTCTGAGGTAAAAAATCTACAAAAATATTTTTTTTTTCCTTCTAGAAAGTGAATGTGTTTCAGTTTATATTTTTTTCCGAATAGATGATGTGTATGTAATTTAAGAATGTGTGACGTACAAAGTTTGTTTGTCGGGTTTTGTCGGCCTGCCCGTGTTACCTGATGCCCCCTTCACCTTCACTGCATAGGGCTGCACCGCACGCACTAGCAAAAAAACTGCATACGCACCACGATAACGGGGGGTGCGTGCCTGAGGGCTATCCTTATGGGGCTTGGGGAGGCCATACAATACTTTAGTAACCCCGTAATACCTCCCTTTGCCAGGTAGACTAAGTATAAAGTAGCCTTCTACACGTACTGCCCGAGATTAAGGGGTTGGCTAAGACCTGCGTAATGTAAAAGGGATGGCGCAATCACACAGATGGGGATTTATTCTGTCCAAATAATTCGAATATTAGCCCTTTTATTCCAATTACATAACAAAAAATATTCCCCACTTGAATTTTTTATTTTGTAGTGGAAAAAATTTTTTCAGAGGACAAAGGGAAAGTCTACCAACAAATTAAAATTTTTTTTTTAATCCTAATAATAAATGTATTATTGTCTATTGACAATAATACAGTTATTATGATTCTCTCACATACCGCCCAGATACATACCCATTCTTAGGAAGAACAGCATTTCTTCTTGGTATCACGTTTCTCTTGTTGAGTTTCCGTCTGTAAAAAAGAAAACTGTTTACGAAGTAAACAAATTTTTTTATAGAAAGTAATTTTTATCTGAAAGTATTTATTGGACCTAGCTAAAATCAATTTTTACCAAACTGATCTGGATTTTTAATGTACCGATGTCACAATATCAAGAAATGCTAAATTATATCCTTTTCGAAGAATTGCTTCCCCGAATATATACGATTGGTGAAGAAATCATCAAAAAGGAAGAATTGCTAATATTGGATTCTGTTCAAGGGGGGCTGGAGTCTATGGCAGTTTGTTGAATTGGAAAAAATTTTCTCGGAATTACACAAATATCCTGGTACGAAAATCCCTATTTTTGCGGAAAAAAAAACAGAAGTTTTAACGATATACCATGAATTTTGTTTTTTTTTTTGGTGGTAAAGGGCTCATGTCGGAGTGTCATTAAAGCCTAAATCGAGCCCTTGGCAATTCCATTTCGCCTACTTGAGTAAGAAATGGTAATTTGGTGAACAGTAGAGAGAGAGAGAGAGAGCTCGATCGGGCGATTTGATAAGTCCTCCTCCTCAAAAACAAGCAGACGAGTTTGGAGTTTCGGAGTCCCGTGTTGCGGGTGATTGAATGCGGATGTGCGTGCATGCCGTGCACCCGACGACTCGAAGGAAGGAGGGAATTGAGCGAAATTATAGAAGCCCTCTTTCGTACTGGGCGATGCTATCTGCTTCTTCCGCGAATTTCACATAAATAGGATATACGTTACTCTATATGTATACATATATATTTAATAAAATGCAGCCAACGGTGCCTTGGTAACCGTGCCCGTGGCGCAATTCGGCATGTCGATGATTTATGCACCCCATCACATTATTGTCCAGTGTGCGTAAAACTTGCATCTCTGTGTATGTGTGCATTCGCAAAACTTCTCTAACAAAAATGGCTTTTGCACTATATATTGAGTTGACAAAAGGAAAAAGAGTCGAAGGGATTCAGAATTGATGCGCACTTAAAATCATGTTTTCCATTTTTTTGCTTTGGAAAAGTTGATATCTGTAGAGGAACATCAGTGATGCACATTTGATTCAACGCTGATAAAGATATGAACAAGTACAGGCGGAAGTGTATGAAGGAAAATTAAAAGATGATGTACAAGAGGAGCAAAAGCAACAGGAGAAAAAAAATTAGATCAACAAGAACAACAACTAGAGGAACAAGAAGAAAAGCAAGATCGGGAAAAGCAACAGGAACAAGAAAAAAAATAGGACCAATGAGAACAGCAACCAGAGGAACAAAAAGAAAAACAAGATGATGATTTACAAGAAGAGGAGCAGCAACAAGAGAAGCCAAAAGAAACAAGAAAAAACTAAGATCGACAAGAACAGCAAATAGAGGATCGAGAAGAAAAAGAAGTTGCTGAACAAGAATGGGAAAAATAAGAAGAGTAATTTAAACAACAAAAGGGACAAGAATATAAATACGATCAAGAAGAAAAGCAACAAAAAGAACAACAAGAAGAAAAAAAAGATGATGTACAAGAAGAGGAAAAGCAACAAAAGCAAGAAAGATGAAGAACAAGAATAAAAATAAGATCATCAGGAACAGCGACTGGAGGAACAAGAAAAATAAGATGACGAACAACAAGAGAAAATGCAACAAAAACGACAAGAACAAAGAAGAATAGTACAATAAGAACAAGAAGAGGAAAAATAAGAAGAGCAGCAGCAGCAAAAAAAAGAAAAAAGAGAAAAAGCAACAAAACGACAAGAACAAAGAGGAATCGTACAATAAGAACAAGAAGAGGAAAAATAAGAAGAGCAACAACAGCAAAAAGAACAGGAGTAAAAATAAAATCAAAAAGAACAGCAAATAAAGAGAAGAAAGAAGAGTAAAAGAAGAACCAAGAGCTATAGATTAAGAGCAACAAGAAGGCGAAGAACAAGAAAAACGAAAAGAAAAATGAGAAAAACAACAGCAAGAAGAAGAGCAATAAGAAGAGTAGAAAAAAAATTCCCTTAAATTCCCTTAAAAAAATACTTTCTTTCGAAGTAAAATATGATTAATTCCAAAAATTCCAAATTCCAAATTAATTCCAAAAAATAGAAAATGGATTGTTCTGTGTTGAAACTAATTTAAAAAGTCCGAAACTAATTTTTTCATGCCAGGGAGTACGTTAAATACATATTTGGCATTTCACTGGAGCAATGGCTTTGGTGAATTTAGTTCGAACACAGAAGTAATGCCCTTCAAGAAATGAAGAGATAACTGACCCCGAAAGATGAATGCACGTTGGGTATATTAGCCTTTTGGTTGTACATTACAGGCGTGTGCAGTGAACTTGATCCACTGGCTTAAACAATCAAAGCTGATGACCAACAGCCATTCACCCATACCAAAGAGGTCGCTCCGACAACGAGAGTAAAATCCCAACTCGAGGTCAATCGCGTCTTATGACTCCCTAAAATGACGATAATTGCACACCGCAATAATGTCAAAATCAAATTCAAAGGGTCAATGCACAATCTGCAACTCACATCCATCATTCCATTCGTTGAAAAATTTTCTTTCACACCGACAAAACATTCTCACATTGTACATTTTATTCTAATTTTATTTCTAATGTAAAAATTTCCTAAATAATTAATAATAATTAATAATTAACATATTTTTTTTTTGCTAATAATTTACTGGAGGGAAAAAAATTTTTTTTTCTGTGAATTAAAAATAATTACATGCTTCAAAAGGGGGTTTATGATCTGATTCATTATATTGTGAGACGTATATAAATAGGTCGAATTTGAGAGCAAAGATAAAAATAAGAAGAGGAAAAAAAATAGAAAGGACGTAAAAATTGATACCAATAATCGCGAGAAGGCATCATAATCGACACTGTTTGTTCAGGGACAATTATTATATATTTTAATCTGCTGTTGACGCTGTACTTTTATCAATGCGTTTCCACAGTGGCATTCTTTGATACGATATCCATAAGCAAAACGAGAGACGTATACGTAAGTCACCTAGCTTTAGCTGGCTGAGAAATATAAAGAAAAAAATTTATTCATCAGGATCAACGATTTCAAATATGTAACTATTTATAATAAATTTTTCAATTATATACGAATTTTGAAATTAAACCAAAAAAAATTGTTTTTTAAGAAAAAGAAAAAATTAACATTAAATTATTTCGTTTAAATAATTATTATCTACATATTTTCGTTGACATAAAAAATTTCTTTCTATTCTTTCTGACAATTTTTTTTTGGCAGAAATTAATTCAGTTTGCGAAATATTTCGCAAAATTAGTTTAGCAATTTTGGGAAATATTTTACAATATAAGAAAGTAATTTTGGGAAATGTTTTGCAATGTAAGAAGTAATTTTGGGAAATATTTTGCAATGTAAGAAGTAATTTTGGGAAATATTTTGCAATGTAAGAAGTAATTTTGCAATATAAAGACTAAATTATTTTCAGTTAAAATTAAATAATTAGGTGAAAGAAATTTAAAAATAAAATTTTGTTAATTGAAAATATGTGAATTATATATTATTTTTTTGTCGAAAAGTAATTGAAATAAAAGATAAATAATTTGATGAAAGAAATTTAAAAATAAAATTTTGTTAATTGAAAATAAGTGAATTATATCATCAGTAAAGATATGATAAAAATATTGGCCATGGCATTGAAAGATTCCAGGAAGATTGTATTTGCGACTGGCTAATCAATGGGCGAGACGACTGTCAGACGAGGCAATGATAGATCAATCTAATTCACATACTCAGACGATTCAAATAATTACGTATATGTATTAAGGTAATATGAGGTGTTAAAATTTACTTCATTGATTCAATAGCATTTCATTTATTCAATAGTGAATAATTACTGAATTTTCAATGAAAGAAAGAAAATAATTAATTCTTGCAAAATTACTTCATACATATTGCAAAATATTTCCCAAAATTTCTTCTTATATTGCAAAATATTTCCCAAAATTGCTAAACCAATTTTTTGCGCTACATTTCGCAAATTTAATTTGTCAAAATCCCCGAACCAATTTTGCAAAATATTTCCCAAGATTGGGAAAAATATTTGGAAAAATTGATAAACAATTTTGCAAAAAAATTTTCAAAATTGAATTTACAAAATCTACTTTGCAATAATATTGATTTATTAAATATTATTTTCCATAAACAAAATATTTCCTCCTGGGTTGATAAAAAACTTTTTAGAGGAAATACTTCTAATGGGAATAATTTTTTAAAAACAAAAAAAAATAACTTTCCTTGTATTATCAATTAGCGAATGAGATTTTGTTAAAATAGGAGAAATAAATAGAATAATAAACAAATTTTAGTAAAGGAAATAGAATTTCTCTATAGTTGAAAATTCTACAAAAAGAAAAAATTGATGAATTCTTTGCAGAAACTACAAAGTAGAAATTTTTATTGATTGGTAAGGAAATGCAACTATTCCTGATTTATCGAACAATGATACTTTGTTCTTGTATCGAATCATAAACTGAAAAGAAAGATTTCTGCAAATACTATAGAGTCGGGAAAATAATTCCCAACACTTGATGAAGAGGACGCTATTCTAAAATATTTATCGCACCTTAAATTACTGTTGTTAACAGAGAATATTTTTAACAGAGAATTACAGAGAATTTTTCAATTCATCTTCTTTTTGGTTTAATTCTTTAAAAATAACTTCTAGACAATTTTTTTTAATTATTTGTCAGAGAAGTGATAAATTTTACTGCGTGTAGATAATAAAGAACGCTATTTTTTTAGCTTCTTCTACTTCTTCTTCTTCCAAACTGAAACTCGATAAAAAAGTTTCCTATTCCTTTTGGATCAACATTATGGAAAGAAGAGAAAAGATAAAGGGGCATTCTCATTTTTCCTTGTGGCAAGGGGTTAAAAACTGTATATGCGAAACCGGTAGCCACCCAAGAAGGCGGTTCCCTTTCTCCGTTCCGTTTAACGTCGTTTCTTTTTCTTCTCCTTTTTTTTTTTAATTTTTTCCCCTCAAGGTTGTGCGAAAAAGAGAAAGAGCCTCGCCTTTTGCACCTCCAAAGAAGCAACTCAGCTTGTTAATCTGACGTCTCAATTTAAGCTCAACTCACCAATGTCCAGGGTCGGCTGCTGGATCAAAACAATTCTCTTCCTGTAAATTAACTTTGAAACATAATTTCAATAAATCAAAAAGGACCTTTACACATTTAGTAATATAAATTGATGATTTCATCCTAAGGATTTATTTTTGAGCCGGATTTCCAATTTTCCAAATGGCTGATCCAATATGGCGTTTATTTCCAATTTTCAAAATGGCTGATCCAATATGGCGTTTATTTCCAATTTTCAAAATGGCTGATCCAATATGGCGGAATATTGGTTCCTTCCATAATATTCCACTTTGGACCAGTGATTGAAAAATTTGGGTTTTAATTTTCAAGTCAATGATGAGTCCTTTGATGTTTTTTTTTATTGTAATAAAAGAATTTTTCAAATATTTTTGAGTCCAATAAGGCAAAGTTTCTGAATTTAAAATTGCTTCCTGGACCATTTTGACCTGAATTTTTAGTTGATATCTTGAAATCCTTATCAGAGAATTATTATCAGCCAAAAATTCAGATTCTGCATTTGGAATAAAGTGATGAGCTACTGAAATACTAAAAACTGTTGAGCATTTTGGAAAATAATGCCAAAAACTGATCATCATCGTGATAATCAGATGATGCTAAAGACGATAACAAGGGTGATGAATAGACTATTTTCCAATTGATCTAGGAAAATTTACTGAATGCAGGTGCTTCTACTATATCCATAACATTTGCATCATGTTCTTAAAATCTTTCTGTATGGATTGAATTCGAAATTTTGATGATCATATTGTGATCGTTTTAATCGTAATATTTTCCGCACAAAGACTATTCCTGACTAATTTGTTCGGATTCAATGCTAATCAGTAATACAGTGGAAATTAAAAATTGTTCCATTCAAAAAAAGAAAGGAAAGAATTATTTAGAAACTAATTGACTTTTGTTCGAGAAAGTACATCCAAAAGCCCTTTTAATAATTCTCTGGAAAAGAGATATACATACATATGAAGAGGCGATTGAGGGAGAAAGCTAAAAATTTTTGCAGAAATATATAATACATTCGCATGTGATGAGAATGTAAAAATAATATAAGAGGAAAGTGGAATGGCTGGCAGAGGGAAGGAAGAGGAAAGAGGTAGGTGGAAACATGGTAGATCCTTGGACAAGGAATAGATGGGGAAAGCGTAGTATGGGTGAATAAAAGAGAGAGGGTTTTTCCGAAACGTCGTCGCGGTGGAAGATCCTAGTAAGGAAGAGAACGAAGATGGAAGCCTTGGCTCATAATAGGAGGAGAGGCCGGCGCCTCTCGCAGCATCACCACGTGGCATGCGGCCAACTACCGTCTTCTGATCAATATGCTTACAGCAAGTTCCTAGCCCGTGGCCCCTATATACCAAACCGTACAAAAAGCCGCAAACATATTATCAACGATATTGAAATGTTGCTATTATACATATTGTAATATATATAAATTCCCCCTAAATCTTCAAATTCCAAACAATCAATATTTATTTACATATCCAGGTTAAATTAAAGCTCAAATGTATTTCTTTCATCATTCTCATATAATTTCCACTCTCTCTTTCTCTCTCTCTCTCTCCTTTACTCCCAGTGCAAAAATCTTTCGCCAATTTCCTAAAAAGGCTGAACGCATATTGTCCGCAATTTTCTATCAATATCGAAATCAAAAGGGACACATTTTCCATCTATCTAAATAATCAAAATGATAATTTTGATTATTCAAGTCCAGCTTTCTCTTAGATGAAAAAATTTACAAATATTTTCTGATTCTGTATATTCAATATATTTCTTCCCCCTCCGGTAAGTACCTGTCAATTGTTACTCTGGGAATAACATTCGAATTCGTTATTTTTTTTCGGTACGGCAATTTGGTATATCTGGTGTATAGAATTTATTTATTTCGGTATAGAAAACTATAGAGCAAAAAGTTTCAGACTTGAACCACGAAATTAGCAATTTGGGTACTGTTTTCTTTTTTTACTGATGATGATGTGTTTTCTGAGCGCAGTAATAACAGTTCTATGCCTCGTTATATGGAGAATAATTCTTTTCTTGTTTTTCTGTTACAATGAAAAGGGGTTTTTTATACGTCTTCTGCAAACTTCCGTATTGGCAAATCATTTCCTAATTGATTTCTAATTAGTCGATGCATGAAGTATATCTCATCTGTGTCAAAAGATTTTGACACAGATGATTTGGGAAATATTTATTACTATTTGCGATATTTATTGTTACATCTTCCAAAAAGAGTTGGACTACTAGCACGTTACAAATAGCAGTTATTGAAGGAAAACCTAAAGCACCAAAATTGGAATCTTCCAATTGAACCTGAACTTGCATCAATGTAACATTTCCGCAACATCATATTATTGGGTCAGTGCTAATATTTCTGAA
>JUFY01014116.1:21412-32661 GCA_001855655.1 Leptopilina clavipes
TTTTTTTCACCTAGATATAAAATTTTTCACTTTCACTAAAGTTAAAAAACGTCCTTGCCAATTAATAACAACCCGACAAATTGAGTTTTTATTTTCAAAAAAAAACATCTCCATACATAACTACGTGAGACGTTAATCGTGTAATTATTACAAAATCTCATAGCAGAAACGACTCACGCACCTTCCTGCTTTTCGATTCTTATCATTTCAAACAACAAGTTCAAGCATCGTTAACACTAAGTGATATTTTGCAACTGCGTATATATATATATATAGAAAGCAACAACTGCCTATCTTAATTTCTCCATCAAAAAAACGTATATTTCTAAAATTCAAATTTTTTTCTGTAACAATTTGTTGTTGGCATAATTTATCCCTCACACTATATAAAGATCCATCAATTATAAATTGTGCGAAAAATTCAATTTTTCCTGAGATTAATAATATTTAATTAAAATATCAGTAATAATTTTTCATCGAAATTTTTTTTTCTCTCCAGGTGCATTCACATAACTGGGACAAGGGTTGGGGTGGGGGAAAGGGTTAATAATTGGGAAAAGCATATGTTGGCACAAAGCCAATCAGATTAAGGGGAATATTATGCATGCAGGAAATGTGTATATCTTTTAAGAGAATGTCAGTCAAGCGGATGGACTGATATATATGCTATTGAACCGTCATTCCAGTTTGCCATCGGCTCATAAAAAAGTGAAAATGATTCCTTGCTTTTTTAGGGGAGAGAGTGGGGGTTAACAGATGTTATTTTTTTTTATTTTATTAATTTTTATTAACAATTATATTCCAAATGGTAAATGACAGATACAGGTTTCGTTTTTTATTATAATTATCATCATTTCTATTCTTTTTCCATATATGAGAATAGTAAAATTGGCCTAAAAAAAAAATGACAAGAAGAAATCGCGTGACTAAACAGCAATCTAGCGGCAAAAAAAAAAAGTCGAGGAATTTCAATAGCGCATAAAAATGAGATGTTTAGATGAAAACAAGGAGATAAACGTTCGCTGTCGAGTGGCGGTTGGATGACCGACTTGGATAGAAGGGTGAAGGGAAGGAAGGGTCATTTAAATTGTAATTTTCAGTGTATGTATATATATATATATATACATACGTACGCTGAGAATCGCGTGTCCCTAATATATGCGCATCTCAAGACGTTCCTTGCACGACAATGTATTCTGTATACGAACCTATGTCCGCACTTGTAGCCCGTACTTGTTACTTACTTTTGCTACTATCTTACACTCCCGAGGTGTCACAGTGCAAAAAAAAACTATCAACTGACTTATTAAGTCCCCTTCACAATAATTAAATTCAACCCAAATTTTTCCCTTTCACAATAAAAAAATTTTTTTTTTCAAGAATCAAAAACTAAATTTTTTCCTTTCACAATAAAAAAATTTTTTTTCAAGAATTAAAAACTAAATTTTTAAATCAAAAAATAATACCATATAGAGAAAGTATTTTGAAAATAAAATTTCAAATTAAGAATTACTTGAGGTCACATGTTGGTAATAAAACAAATATTTAAGGGGACAATCTACCAAAGTGTCGTAAATTTAATGTATGTGAAGCATTTAAAGCCCATTTTCATTGTTTATGGTTTTCGCAGACATTTCTATACAAATATTATACACAATATACGAGAGATAAGACACTTGGGATGATAGTTTAATTTAAATGGATAGTTAAACCACATATAGAGCGGGCGGGGAGGGGGGAAATTTAATTAATTGAAAGTGGTCAAAAAAATAACAAATTTAAGACAAAAATGTTTCCTTTTTGAAAGTTGGCGGAAAACTAAAAGTCACCAAGAATGCAATTCCGAACCAATTACGTTCATGGGGGATAAAGGGGGAAGAGGGGACTATACTGATCCTTCAACGGTTTGTTCATCTATACCAGGAATCACGAGAGACGAAACGAGGTTCTTCACTTTGCGAGACCGAAGACTTCGAAAGTAATTCGAGGTTCGAAAGAATGCGATTCTTAAATCTTTTATTGAACCCTTGCGTTATATATAGAGAAAGAATCGTTTTTCTCTTTTTTTTTTCCTCTAGTCAAAATTAATTTGCCTCCTGTCTTTTTCATTTAGAAGAAAAATATTTTGAATCGTATTTAATATTCCATTTTCCAGACAGAAAAAAAATATTCCGGGAAAATTTGTTTCTACTTTCAAGTAGTTTCAATTTTTTCGGAAATAATTTTGTCTTTTTCAATTTTTCATAAATAATGTAAAATGTCTTTTTCATGTTTTCATAAATAATTTAGTGTCTTTTTCCTGTTTTCATAAATAATTTAGTGTCTTTTTCCTGTTTTGATAAATAATTTAATTGATTTTGATTTTAATTTTGATATTTTTGTTCTTATTCTGAACCTCCTGTTCGTTCGGCGTTCAGATTAGGACTGACAGAAATGCTGCGCGGCGCAGGAAGAGTGGAGAGGACGCAGTAACCAATCACGGCGCGCTCCCCCCTCTCCTGGCGCCGGCGCTCGTTGCAGTCACCAAGAGAGAGGGAAATTTAAAACCGTATTTTATATTCGATCTGCTCGTCAAAAAAATTATCTTCTGGGAAAATTTTTTTCTATAATTGTCTTTTTCATGTTTTCATAAATAATTAAAATTTGCCTTTTTCCTGTTTTCATAAATAATTAAAATTTGTCTTTTTCCTGTTTCCATAAATAATTAAAATTTGTCTTTTTCCTGTTTTTATAAATAATTTACTATTTTTATTCTACTCTGCACGTCCTCTTTCTCTGGCGTCCAAAGTACAACTGACGGAAACGCTGCGCGGCGCAAGAGTGGGACTAGCGCAAAAACCAATCACGGCACGCTTCCCCCTCTCCTGACGCGTGCGCTCTACGAACTCACCAAGAGAACTCGAAGCTCTACATTTTTCCCTTTTTCCACAAGAAGTGAAATCTTCCGCTTCGTGGGAAATATTTCCAAAGAGTAAAATTTTATTCGGAGCAGGTACACGAGAGCTTTCGAACAATTTTCCCCAAAGTGAAGTTGTTTTTCAGTCCGTTACAGTCCACGACAGGAATCTATTGACACAAAAGGGAAAAGTTAAGTCGTCGTTGACAGTTGATAAAGGACAAAACGAGTTTGCTTGACACATGGGGAACGCTCCTCGACCAGCGTTGGAATGTGCTAATGAGATCATTTAACGTGCCCTTAGACAGTCGTTTGCCCCTTTAAGTCTCACCCCCTTTTCACCTCAAGTTTCATCCCCCAGTTCTCTTCATCCTCCTTATCCTCCCCCTGGACTCAAGAAGGGTAGGGGGGAGGATTCCACCTCTTGATTTACGTTCCGCTCGTGCAAAGGTTTCGTGCGGTCGTTACAGACCACCCTTTCCCCTCCCCCCTCCAACTCTTACTCTCAATTTATATCTCCTTTGCTTTCTTTTTCACTGTGTGGCCCGATTCCTTCCATTCTCATCTCGCCCACTACCGTCTCCTATTTTTCGTAACCTTCCTCTCAACAAACAATGCACTTCATTTACATGGTGTAAATTATATCCTCCCCCTCCCCCTTCTTCATCTGACAGGAATAACGTAATAAGGATCATCGCCAGGTCAAGACATCCTTAAAATAAATTCATTTGACAAAGATACGAGGCATTAAATGATTGGCTATAATTTTTGGAACAAAAATTAAAAAAAGGGAAGTTAAAAATTTGAGACGGAAATTTTTGAAAATAAATAGTGGCTACTAAATCTCGTGGAAGGTGAAAGAGGAGGGGGGGGGGATGGATTTTGCGAATACTGTTTCAATTAAGGGACCCAGTGGGACGCCATTGAAATGAGGCTTTCTTCGTTCGTTTAAGTCTTGTTGAAAATCTCATTGGGCCCCTTGATTTACACCAGGTTGCTTCTTACGACTTGGATCGTTAGCATAGGGACAAGTGCACACGCGAGATAATCGGGCTCTTAGTCCCTTCTTTTTTGCCACTGGTTTGCCCTTTTTCCCCTCTCTTTACCCTCGTTAAAAGACTCACTCTCTCTCTCTCTCTCTCTCTCTCTCTCTCTTTCTCTTTCTCTCTTTTTCTCCCTTCTCAACTAAGGTTACGAGGCATAAATATCCCCACGCAATTTATAATGACAATTACTATAAAAATTGTCACACAATAAAATATATTTTGATGAAATTTACGACCCTCCCCTCTAAGGGGTCTTAGGGCCTTCTCTTCCCCCTCCCCTCGTCCACTTGTATTCTATGTTCACACCACAAGCGGAGAATTTTACAGCCAATTATTTTATGCATCGTTTTATTGCGAGCAGGTCTTTTCTTCACGGGATGAATCGTTTAAGAGCTTAGGAGGTTTCGATCGTCTATAAGGATAACAATATCTTCAGGTTATTAAAAACCCAAAGAATGAGCGATTTTACAATTTTTGAAAGAGCCCTAACGAGACAGTGGTTTTTTGGAAAGAAAAAAGAAATTCTCTCCTGGGGGGCAAAGTCAGCGTTTAAGGTTTTAATTTTACTTTTAGAGACAAATTATAATGACGCTGATGTAATTAACTTTGTGGATTTTAAATATATTTTTTGTTTTTATATATTGAATTGAATTGTTATTTTAATTGAATTGAATTGTTCTACTCTCTAAATTTGAATTAGTAAAAATTTTAACTAATTTGAATTAGTGACTCACTTTTTGCTTTTGAATTAGTTAAATTTTACTAATAAATAGTAAAAAAAAATTTTTCTACTAATTTATTAGTAAATTTTAACTAATTCAAAAGCAAAAAGTGAGTCACTAATTCAAATTAGTTAAAATTTTTACTAATTCAAATTTAGAGAGTAAATACATTTTAGTGTATTTTTCATTTTTTCATAAATAATTTAAATAATTCGGAATATTTTGAACTTGATCATTTTTTTTTCACTCGGCACATCCTTCTCCTTTGGTTTCTGAAGTAGAAATGTCGGGAAATGCGCGGCGCAACTGGCGAAGAGTGGGGATAGCGTCCTTCCCCCTCTCCTCGAGCATGCGTTGAACTATCCGCTTCACTGCGCCGGCGCAACTAAGAAATAGAAAATATGAATGGCAATGACCGTTTCGAGACGAACTAATGACAAAGATGCAATCAAGGTAATAGATTTTAAATATCTTTTTTATGTTTTTGTAAACAATTTAAATAATTTTTAATAGAATTCTAAAAAGCCTGCGTGTCTTTTTCATAATAGAATTAATTTTTAAATTTTTTTCCTCCTTTCATGAATAATTAAAAACAGTTTTCTAATAATAATGTTTATTTTTATTTCTTTTTCAAAGTTCTTATAAATAATTTAAATAGTTTTACAAGAATTCGAAAACAGTTTTATCATTTTTTTAATAATGAAATTAATAAAAGTCTCTTTTTCCTGATTTAATAAATAATTAGGATTAATTTTGTACCTAATAATAAATTTTATTTTAATATTTTTTAAAAGTTTTTATAAAAAATTTAAATAGTTTTACAAAAATTCGAAAACAGTTTCATCCCAACAAAATTAATCCTAATTATTTATTAAATCAGGAAAAAGAGACTTTTATTAAATTAAGTGTCTTTTTCCTTGATTTTATAAATAATAAGAAATAGTTTTGTATAAATACAGTTAATTTAAATTTTTTCAAGTTATCATAAATAATTTTGTCTAGTTTGAAAAATATTTTGTTCCCTTTTTAAATATGTAAAAAATTTTCGTGTCTTTTTTATGTTTTTACAAATAATGTTAATAATTTTATCGATTTCTAAAAACGTTTTGTTCCTTTTTTTTCATGCAATAATAAACTTTCGTGTCTCTCTTGCTTTCATTAATAATTAAAAATAGTTTCGTATAAATAAATTTTACTTTATTGTGTTTTTCATGTTTTTATAAATAGTTTCAATAATTTTTAATTACAATTATTTTTAAAATTCTACAAAACTTTCTTTCCCTTTCTTACAATATAAAATTGATTTTTGTCTTTTTCAACTCTTTATTTTTAATTTTAATTATTTAATAAAAATTCAAAAGCAGCTTTATTCTTTTTTTCATGTTATTAAATTTAGTGTTTTTTCTAATTTTATAAATACTTTAAAATTGTTTTGCAACTAATATAATTTATTGTAATGTCTTTTTCAAGTCTTCATAAATAATTTTGTTTCGTTCTACAAATATTTTCTTCCTTTTTTCCAGATATAATAAATTTTCGTGTCTTTTTCCTGCTTTTATAAATAAATAAAAATACTTTTTATCGATAATAGTGTCTTTTACATGTTTACATAAATAATTTGAATAATTTTATCAATTTCTAAAAATGTTTCTTTCTCCTTTCATGAAATATTTGATTTTCGTTACTTTCCTGCTTTCATAAATAATTGAAAATTGTTTTGCAATTAATACAATTTATTTTAATGTCTTTTTCAAGTCTTCATAAATAATTTAAACAATTTGATCGATTTCTAAAAATGTTTCTTTCTCTTTTCATGAAATATTTGATTTTCGTATCTTTCCTGCTTTCATAAATAAATTAAAAATACTTCTCTATCATTACGTTTTATTTTTCTGTCTTTTTCAAGTTTTCGTAAATAATTTAAATAATTCTGGATCATAATCGGTTTTAGTTTTCTACTATTTTAATGATAGTTAAATACATTTTTTTTTCTTCTTTAATTTACTCTGCACTTCTTTCTTCCGTGGCGTCCGTAGACGACTGTCAACAGCTGCGCGGATCAACGATATATGAGTGGGGATAGCGTCCTTCCCCCTCTCCTCGCGCATGCGTCCAACTATCCACAACACCACGCCGGCGCATTCGTCGAATTCGTTTCCAATTTTACACTGAATTAATCTTCCGCTTCGGGGAAAAAATTTACTTCCAATTGCATTAACAATTTATCCAAAAGTTCCACACAGGAATCTGGAAAATCTAATAAAAAAAACCTTTTCAGGAAAAAAAAAGATGCACATCAGGATGAAAAGGATTAATCAGTTTGACATCGTCCCTGACGTGACTCTTTACAAGAGGAGAACACTTTTCGTTGCAAATGTTGATTTAAAATTGATTCATGCAAATTGGCGCTGCACGAGCAATTAACAATTCCTTGTAGACTGGTGCTGGGTATGGCTTTTGGATGGAGTGGGTTGCGCACACGGGTCGAAGGGGGACTTTTGGGGGATAGTAAGGCAAGGATGGAAAACGGAGTCAAGGGGTTGGGGGGGGGGTTGAGGGAGAAATTCTGCCAGCGGGGGTTAAAGGTGTAAGAGAGAGAAAGAGAGAGAGAAAGAGAGAGAGATGGAGAGAAAAGGAGACACGTTGGAAGGAGTGAAAGAGAGTATGAGCTTGAGCTGATGAAGGACGAAACAGAGAGAATGCGCGATGCTCCGAGAAAATGGAATTAATTTGCTAGGATTAAATCCGCCTAGTGCTGTGTGTATAGTGCTAGTGAATGTTTCTCTGCGTACGTGTGCAGAGGTTAGAAACGATTTTGTGTACTGGCGCGTTGCTTTGGCAATGATGTCGATCCTCCACAATTTGAGACACGATGAATCCAACTTGAAATTTGTTTCAAGCTTTTCATTTCATTCGATTACAATTCGATCACTCGAAACAATAGAAGCTCAACCAAAAAAAGTCTCCATTTTTCGTCTAATAACAAAAAAAAAATTGAAACACAAAAAGCATAAAACTTATCGTCTTCAATAAGGAAACGTCAAGAGAGGAAAGTGAAAGTCCCTCATCCAGACGTTCGTTCATTTATAATCAATGCTGTCTGGAAAATTTCTGACTGGTTTTCCAAATTCAATAAAAATACACCCTAACATCAAATGACTAAATTCAGGGTAAAATAACAAAATAGAAAAATTCTATTTACAAAATGGAATATTTTCTAGAAAGAAGAAAAAGAAGGTAAGAGAAGAAAAAATGATAAAAAGTTTAATGTTTATATAAATTTACAAAATAAAAAATTTAGAAAGAGTAAAATAAAATTGAGGTGCATTAATGTTAATTAATACGGGGAACCATTTTATTAGACATGAATACGTTGGCGTTGAACAACTCGACAATTTGGAATATACTAATTTCGTAAAGTCTGAGTCTAATCATCCTAAAGGTGGCCTTTCTATGTGTACTGTGTATACGCATTTTCGTGAAAACGGAGGAAGAGGGAGAGAACGAGAGAGAGTGTGCCGGATATAATTAAAACAGCTCGAAGAGAGGGAGAGAGAGAGGGAGGAGTACTGAAGACACAGTGCTGATTTCATTAAATGTCTTACCTCAGCACAGGCTCATTTCTGCTTAGATCCGTGCTCTGGACTATTATTCACTTTCTAGCGCCCACCTTTCGACTCCTCAATCATTTGTATTCGAGAAATCCAATTTAAAAGTGTTTTTCTTTTTTTTGTTCCTTTAATCAATTGTGTAATTACACTAAAGTGGAGTAATAGTAAAATAAAATAGTGTTATTTCAGTGGTAATAAAATAGAAAGAAATGGGAAAGAAACTTTATGGTAATGAGAGTGAGTTATAAATTTTAATAGTGGGTTCTTTTTTTGTTACGCAGAAGAGACAGAGAAGAGACAATGATTTAATCGGTTGTCCCCACTCTGGGTGAGAGGCGCCGGCGCAGGCGTCAGGAGAAGGGGCAGTGGAACATGATTCGTTATCACTCGATCCCCACTCTTCGCATGTTGCGCCAAGCAGTTTTTTTCGTCAGTTCTACTTTGGTTGCCAGAGAAAGAGGACGTGCAGAGTAAAAAAGTAAGAAATTAAATTTTTACATCCATTTAACTGTCCATCGAACAGAAAAAATGCAATAGCGATTATTTAAATTATTTATGAAAACATGAAAAAGACAATAAAGTAAAATACATCGATAGAAATTATTATTATTAATTATTATTATAAATTATTATTAAATACATCTTTAATTATTTATGACAGCAGGAGAAACACGAAAATTAATCAATTTTATGATAAAAGAACCGAAACATTTTTAGAAATCGACAAAATAGTTTAAATTATTTATGAAAACATGAAAAAGACACTATATTGTTACAAAACAATTTTCAATTATAAAAAAAATCGAGAAAAAAACACAAAAATAAAATGTACGATGAAAAACAGAAGGAAATATTTTTTTTGAACGAAACAAAATTATTTATGGAAACTTGCAAAAGACATTAAAATTAATCGCAATGTTACAAAACTATTTATAATTGAGTAATTATTTATAAAAGCAGGAAAGGAAGCTAAATTTAATTACATTATGAAAAAAAGGAATGAAACTTGTTACGAATTTTTACAAAATCAGTTAAATTATTTATGAAAACTTGAAAAAGACAAAATAAAGTTTATTAATTTAAACATATTTTTAATTATTTATGAAAGCGGGGAAAACTCAAAAATCAATTATTTCAAGCAAAAAGGATCGAAAGAATTTTAGAAATTGACAAAATTATTTACATTATTTATGAAAACATGAAAAAGACACTATATTGTTATACAACAATTTTTAATTCTAAAAAAATTAGAAAGAAACACAAAAATGAAATATATCATGAAAAACAAAATATTTTTAGAACTAAACGAAATTATTTCTGAAAACTTGAAAAAAACATTGAAATCAACCGCAATGTTACAAAACTATTTATATAATTATTTATGAAAGCAGGAAAAAGACACGAACATTTAATATATCTTGATAAAAAGAAGGAAATATTTTCAGTACTAGAAAAAATTATTTATGAAAATTTAAAAAAGACATTAAAAAATGTTTATTGATAGGAAAACTATTTTTAAACATTTAAAAAGGCAGAAAAAACATGAAATTTAATTACATTAATGAATAAAAAGAATTAAACTTATTTTTAATTAATTAGAAAAACAAGAAAAGGACACGAAAAATATTTATATCATGAAAATTAAATATTTTTTGGACAAAATTATTTATGAAAACTTGATAAAGATATTAAAATAATCTGTATTGATAAAAATACTATTTTTAATTTTCGTAATTATTTGAATTATTAAAGAAAATATGAAATATTACTAAAAATTCACTATATTGATAGAAAACTATTTTTAATAATTTATTGAAGCGGGAAAAAGTCACCGAAATTAATTTATATTAAATTAAGCGTTTATTAACGAAACATGAAAAGGGAGGAAACAATTTTAGGATTCGATAAAATTATTGAAATTATTTAAAAAGATAGAAGACAGTAAAATTTAACTGTACTGCTGAAAAATTATTTTCAATTATTTATGGAAGCACGAAAAAGATACTTTTCCGGAGAAGGACTTCGGGAGAAGGGGAAGCGACTCGTGATTGGTTCTTGCGCGCTATCCCCACTCTTTGCACGTTGCGCCGCGCAGTATTTCCAAAAGTCCTTCGCAGGCGCCAAGAGAGAAAGAGGAGCGCCACTTAATTTTTTTGCGCCTTTCCTACTTTTTGTACAAAGAGAGAAAATATCTGAACCTTTTCAAATCTCTACCAAAGTATTTAAATTATTTAAATTATTTATGAAAACATGAAAAAGACACAAATATTTTTTTACTGTAATTTTGCCACTGAGTTTCTAAAAACGAAATATATTTTACAAATAAAAAAATTGTCTTCTCTCGGCGCTGGAAGACAAAATAAAATTCTCTGTAGTCTAAATTCTGCCCTAAAGGAAATAATTTTTTCTGTTGTGAAACTTTAACAACAATAATACATTTTCTAAAAAATATTTATAATTTTTTTCATCGAAATCTATCCCTACGAAAGAGGGCAAGAAGCAATAAAATTGTTCCTGTGGGTTTTAACAATTATTCAACGAAGGAGTCAAGTCATTCGTATAATTTACAACTTCATCACATACAGACAGTGATAAATCAAGGTGTTTCATGGCGTTTCCGCGTGGACCATCAATTGATTTATAGTTTATATACATATCTCTATGTCTCTCTCTTTCTCTCTCTCTCTCTCTCTCTCTCCCTCCCTATATATAGATACTGATTCTATCTCCTCACTGGACCCGTTTGAGAAATCGTTGTATCGGAGACTAATGTCATTTCTAAGTATTTACACACACGCGTTTATCGATGCTGGTTGCAACATACAATTTTCCATAGTGGCGACGTTGAAAACGTTCGTTCACTGCTTGGTACCTGCCCCACGCTTTAACTATCCCTCGATCTAAATGCACTCTAATGGACTGCATTAAACAGGGAGAAAGAGGTGGTTGTAGGAAAAGGGGTGAGGGGTGGGTG
>JUFY01014116.1:32681-60088 GCA_001855655.1 Leptopilina clavipes
GCTACCGTCGGAGGAAAGGGTCGAACAAGGGTGGTCGGTCGAACGAATGCTTTTAAAGGGGGCGCAAAGAGGCTCTCGAATGGACACAAGGAATTTTCTCTTCACTTTTTTTTTCACTCTCGTTTTGTTGTTTTTTTTTTTTGATAAATGAAAAATAATTTTCCCCTTTTTTCCAACAGGACAGTATTTGAATTTAATTTTTGCAAAATTTGACACAAGCGAAAGTAGAGTCAAAAAATCTTTCCACTTTTTTTTTATGTTTTTCATAAATAATTTCGAAAAAAAAATTTGTCACTGCTTTTGTCTTTTTTATCTCTTCGTAAATAATTAAAAAAAAAATTTTTTTCTGCTCTTGTCTTTTTCATGTTTTCATAAATAATTTCGAAAAAAAATTTTATCCCTGCTTTTGTCTTTTTCATATCTTCGTAAATAATTTCAAAAAAGAAAATTTTTCCGCTCTTGTCTTTTTCATGTTTTCATAAATAATTTCGAAAAAAATTTTGTCACTGCTTTTGTCTTGTTTATGTTTTTATAAATAATTTCGGAAAAAAAATTTTTTTGACTCTTGTCTTTTTCGTAAATAATTTCGGAAAAATTTTTTTGCTCTTGTCTTTTTCGTAAATAATTTCGGAAAATTTTCTTTTGCTTTTGTCTTTTAGGTAAATAATTTCGGGTAAAAATTTTTTTTGCTCTTGTCTTTTTCGTAAATAATTTCGGAAAAATTTTTTCAGCTCTTGTCTTTTTCATGTTTTCATAAATAATTTAAAAAAAAATATTGTCATATGGTTTAATTTCGAGGGTGATGGGAAAAATTTTCTTTGATGAAGATTGAATGTTTTTTTGGAAAATTATTTACAGGTTGATAATTTGCCAAACAAGCGGGGAGAATTTTTCTTTTTTTTTGCTTGTAAAATATTCATGACAGATAGGCTTGGTTTAAAAATGCATTTCGATGAGAAAGAGGCGGCTTGCACAACGGTAGAGAGAGAGAAAGAGAGAGCGTTTAGGTGAGAATAAATGAAATCGTAGGCGCCCGCGAAGCAGTACTTAACTAAATGAATTCAATATCTCGGAATAAATACATTGATAAATCAGCCACTCCACTAAAAGCTCACTTTACTTTAGCGTGCTTTGCGAGCACTCGCAAACAAACGCTCGCGCCTTCACACACACACACACATACACCAACTGTCAGTGTATCCAAAGAGTACTACTCAGTTCGCCAAGAGGAAAAAGGAGAAAAAAGAGCGACTGCGATAGAGATAAAGCGGTGGGGGGAGGGGGTGAGCGAAAGAGTAGAGGACGTCGAGGAAGAGTAAGAGAGAAAAAGAGGGGGGACGATGGTCGAAAGAGAAAGGTGGGAGGGGGAGAGGGTTGTACTTATGGAAGAGTGGTTTGCTACATCTATAAAGAATCTTGTTTGTTTCTAGCCGACGGATATCGAAGAAAAACTATTTGCCTTGGGGATTTAGAGTGTTTCGCGCACTGCCATTCCCTCCCCCCCGCCCCGTGCCACCTTCTTAAAGTAATGCATGACGCAAATAAAACTTCATTTTTAGCGATTGTTCGTCGACCCACAACCACCACATCCGCGGGGTTCAATCTTTGACAATAAAAACGGGATGAGAAATAATCGATAGATCCGTGAGGCATCTAATAGAGATAAAGAGTGTGGGAGGAAGAGAGAGAGAGAAAGAGAGATTCCATTATTGAAATTGGTGCTCACCTCATACTAGGGCAGCCTCTGTCAAATTTAATTTCAAAACCGGAAGAATACTTTCATGAATTCCTGTAGGAGAGAAAAATATTAATGCCCTTTTCTGTACATTTGCTATTCCACTTGCGAGATTGCTTTTTCCCTTTTGCGAATGATGTACTTTTTAATTTAAGCTGCTTTTATTTTTTATTATTTATTTTTGGGATACATTTCTAAACAGGAGAAATGATAGGGGGGGGAAAGATATTTGGGGGTTTAATTTAGAAAAAAATTAATTCCGCCTGCTTGAGATGATATGGGAATGTGTTCGATTGAAATTGAAATTTTTTATCGTCTTTTAGAGTTTAGAAAATTGGAAAAGTTCGTCAGTGTTTAGTTATACGTTTATTTGTCGATTGTGACACATGGAATTTCTAACGGTCCACTGGACGTTGGGAGAAGGGGAAAGCGCCTTGTGATTGGATCCTACGCGCTATCCCCACTCTTCGTGTGTGCGCGACGCTGACTTTTCGTCATTTTTACTCTGGACGTCAGGGAAAGAGGACGCATTGAGTAAAAAAATTAATTTTCGAATGTTACAAAATTGGAAGTAGAAATAGATTAAATAATAAATAAAATTATAAGAAAAAGAAGGAGAAAACTTTTTAGCATTCTACGAAATATTTGAAATTATTTATGAAAACATATGAAAAAGACATTAAAATAAACTTCATTCGTACGAAACTATTTTTAATTATCTATGGAAGCGGGAAATAGACACGGAAATTGATTGTACAATAAGAAGAAGAACGAAACCCTTCTAGAAATATACAAAAAGTATTTAAATTATTTATGAAAACAGGAAAAAGACACTAGAATTTACTATATTAATACTAAACTATTTTTAACTACCCATTGAAACGGAAAAAGGCAAGAAAATTAATAATAACTTTAGAAAAATAACAAAAGCTCTTTGTAATTCTACAAAATTGTTTAGATTATTTATGAAAACATGAAAAAGACGCTAAAATTTATTCTACTAATCCCTAACTATTTTTAATTATTTATAAAAGTGTGGAGAAAACACCAATATGAATTATATTATTAAAAAAGAAGAAAAAAACATTTTTAGAAATTGACAAAATTATTTAAATTATTTATTAAAAAATGAAAAAGACACTAGATAGATAAAAACAATTTTTAATTATTTATAAAGGCAGGAGAAAAACGTGAATAATTATCACACTATGAATAAAGAAACGAATTATTTGTAGAACTAGACAAAAATATTTATCAAAACATAAAAAAGAGATATTAATCTCTTTTTCATGTTTTGATAAATATTTTACTATTTTAATAAATATTTTATATTTATAAACTGTAATCAAAAATATTTTTAATCATTTATGAAAGCAGAAAAGACACAAAAATCAATTATTTGATAAAAAAAAAAGAACGAAACGTTTTTCAAGATCGACAAATTATTTAAATTATTTATGAAAACATGAAAAAGACACTCAATCTAATTCATTATTAGAGAATTATTTGCAAATTATTTATGAATGCACGAGACAAATATTTATATCGCAGGACTTCGGGAGAAGGGGAAGCGACTCGTGATTGGTTCTTGCGTGCTATCCCCACTCTTCACATGATGCGCAGAGCAGTGTTTTTTGTCATTTCTACTCCGGACGCCAGAGGAAGAGGACGTACAGAGTAAAAAAACTAAATTTTACCTATGAATACAGAGAAGGGACATTAAATCGAATATATTATTACAGAAGTATTTAAATTATCTACGAGAACATGAAAAAGACACTCAATCTAATTTATTATTAGAGAATTATTTACAAATTATTTATGAAAACTTGAAAAAGACACTCAATCTAATTTATTATTAGAGAATTATTTTCAAATTATTTATAAAAACTTCAAAAAGACACTAACCTCGAATGTGTCATTAAAGAATAATCAAAATTATTTATGGAAACTTGAAAAAGACAATAAATTGAATATATTACAACAGAAACAATTGAAAATTATTTATGAAAACTTGAAAAAAACACTAATTTTGAATTTATTATTAGAGAAATATTTAAACTATTTATGAAAAATTGAAAAAGGCACTAACCTCGAATTATTTGCAAATTATTTATAAAAACTTGAAAAAGACACTAAGCTCGAATGTTTTATTACAGAATCATTAAAAATTTTTTACAAAAACTTGAAAAAGACACTAAAATAAAAATATAACAACAAAATTATTCGAAAATTATCTATGAAAACATGAAGAAGACACTAAAATCAAATACACATAGAAAATTATTTATAAACACCTGAAAAGGACATTAGAATAAATCGATAAAGAAGGACTCACCTTTAACTCTAGAGGAAACAAAAATCTCTTAAAAATATTCTAGAAAAAAAATTTCTTCCCTCGTTTTTATAACGTTCAGTCGGAAAAGTCAGGAACAATAAAATTAATTATGATGCAGAAAGTGGAAAAGTACAAAAATTCACTTCAACAGAAGAACAGATGGAGTACACGAGTATTTTTGTAGCACCATTTGAAAGTGTAATTTTGATTCAATTTTTTTTTCTGACGCGGGATAGAGAATAATAATAAAAAAAAATCTGCGAGATCTGTCGCTTGCATAAACAGGACAGTTTTCTTTTTTTTTTTTTTCTAAAGCTGGTGACACGCGGGACGCTTGGTGAGTGTGAGAAAAAGAAGAAGAAGAAGGAGGAGGAGAGAAAAAGTGAGTTGTGGGTGGTGGTGGAAAACAGGGATGGTACAGAAACGCTTAAGGTGGTTCTGATTAAAGAAAAATCCACAACTTGTTGAATGTCTTAAATATTCATCCACTGATGTAGCATCTTCTTAATAACTGGTGTGCCGGCACCCTTCCGAGAGAACGATCACCCCTTTTCTTCTTGTTTTCTTTGCCTCTCTTTTTTTCACCCTTCGGTTCCATTTCAGGTTTTACGTTTCCCCCTTTTCGCAAAGGGAGGAATAAATTTATTTTCCTCGATTTTTTTTTGATTTAATTTTACAAACACTTTTTGTAAATTAATGAAGAGAATTTTCAAAAAGAGAAAATTTTTTAAACTGTTTATGTAAATTATACGTTTTGTTTTAATGGAGGAAAGAAAAATTCAGAAGCTATATTACTTTCGTGACTCGAGGAGTTTTTTTTCCCTCGAGTGTTTATAGAAAAACGTCCATTGAATACTTGATCTGCATAAAAATCGGTCATTAAGGGGCGTGAATCGCTCGACTTGATCGGTTTCAAAGGCTATTAGTAGAGGCCCCACAAAATATACCCTTGATTACCAGCTGCTTCGATTATTATTATCTTTATTATGATTGCACGAGGCTTGGCACGCAAGACAGTAGCTCGACTTTTCACGCCTCTTCCAAACGCATTAGTTCAAGAGTGCTACTGGTTATTTTTTCTGATGTTCCTCTCTTCTTTTCGGATCGATAAACCCCCCATTTAAATTGTGGTCAATCCATATCTGATCGATTTCTGCCTGAATCATCTCCATTAGCTTCTTATTTGTTTGTAGGACGAATTTGCCTCCTTCCCTCCCGAGGGAAAAAAAATCAAATTTGAACCACTTTTTATTTTTTCCTTTGCTGATTGTTAAAATCGATTCAGATCAAGCTTTTTAGATCAAATGATTATTTTTCCGTTTGTTGAAAAAAAGAATTTAACAGTAAAAAAAATTCCCCCCCCCCCACCCTCTAGTAACAAAGTGGTTCGCCTTAAATGCCTTCTGGCCTAACTGGAGGGGACTTCTACGAGGAAAGGACCGGGTTTACTGCTAATTGCAGTTGTAATACGACCAAACAACTAAAACCTTTGTTCAAGTAGTCTTTGATGCCAAAATGTCTACAATCTCATGAATATTAAGGACAGTGTATAACGAAATTTATATTATACGACAATTACAAAATTCGTATTATGGTTTGAAAAATATTATAACTTTTCTCCAAAGAGGAATCTCAAGGAAATGTAAAATATTTACAAAGGGGGAAAAATGCAAAAAATTGATGACCTTCATTCTTTGGTAAAATTAGAAAAAATTTTAGTGTCGAGGGAGAAAATGAGAAGAGGGAAGAAAGGGAAAATGGAGAATATGTAAGAGAGGGGGAAAAGGGGGGACGGTGTTAAGTGGGTGCATCTACTCTCTCTCTCTCTATCTTTCTCTCTCTCTCTCTCTCTCTCTCTCTCTCTCTCTCTCTCTCTCTCTGTCTTTCTCTCTCTCTCTCTCTCTCTCTCTCTTTCTCTCTATCTTTCGAGGAAAAGAGAGATGGAGCGAGAAAAAGAGAGAGAGATAGAGCGAAAGAGAAGGAGAGAGGGGAAGAGAGAGAGAAAGAGCGAGAAAAGGAGAAAGAGAGAGAGAGAGAGGTAAAATGGGGACAGACTCCGAATTGAGCCTGGCAGCGGTCCAGCCTAATGGAGACTCTTAGCGTAATTAAACGTAAACACATTTGAAGCGTCACGCTAATCTGAATGCTTATCGAGGTTCCCCGATGTTGCCTCAGGGGCTGTGTCTAACTGGAACATTCATCCTTACTTTAAAGGACACTATCGAAGACTCTAGTAATCCCATCTTGTTCCCTGTGTCTTTACACAAAATCACTACCCAGAGACCCTCTTGTAAATTCGTCGCCAGAATTTCCCTCACAACCCAAGGGAAAATTGAAAAACAACAATTAAATATAATATAATTATTAATATAATTATATAAATATAATTATTAATTTCTAATTGTAAAATATTGACCGTTAATATTTTTTCCCCAGTGTTTCCGATACTTCTACGCAGTAGCCAGAAGAGAGGGGGAAACGTTCCTGCACGACAGTTCTACGCAGGCGTCAGGAGAAAGGGCAGCAAAGCTGATTGGTTCTTGCGATCTTCACATGATGCGCAGAGCAGTGTTTTTTGTCATTTCTACCCCAGACGCCAGAGGAAGAGGACGTGCAGGGTAAGAAAAAAGGAACAATTATGAAAACGGGAAAACGATACTAAATCGAATATAATATTACAAGAGTATTTAAATTATTTATGAGAACGTGAAAAAGATACTGAATTGAATATATTACAGAAGAAGTATAGGAAAATTATTTATGAAAACTTGAAAAAGACACTAAATCGAATATATTCAACAGAAATATTTGAAAATTATTTATAAAAACTTGAAAAAGACACTAACCTCAAATGTGGCATTACAGAATAATTTAAATTATTTATGAAAACTTGAAAAAGACACTAAATCGAATATATTCAACAGAATTATTTGAAAATTATTTATAAAACTTTGAAAAAGACACTAACCTCGAATGTGGCATTACAGAATAATTTAAATTATTTATGGAAACTTGAAAAAGACACTAAATTGAATATATTACAGCAGAAACAATTGAAAATTGTTTATGAAAACTTGAAAAAGACACTAATCTCGAATTTATTATTAGAGAATTATTTAAATTATTTATGAAAAATTGAAAAAGACACTAAATTGAATATATTGCAGAAGAATTATTTGAAAATTATTTATGAAAAATTGAAAAAGACACTAACCTCGAATTGTATTATTACAGAATTATTTAAATTATTTATTAAAACTTGAAAAAAACACTAAATTGAATACATTAAAAAAGAAATATTTGCAAATTATTTATAAAAACTTGAAAAAGACACTAATTTGAATATATTACAACAGAAACAATTGAAAATTATTTATAAAAACATGAAAAAGACACTAAGTCGGAAAAGACTAAAGACCCCAGTGAAAAGCTAAAAGACACTTTTGTAAAATTATTTACCAACATCTGAAAAAGACATGTATCTAATTTACACCGGCAATAAAAGAATGCAGAAGATTAAATTTTAATATGCGGCAAAAAATTCGTCATTAACGGATTTTAGAATTGACCCCGAAGAATTGTGTTTAGAAATAAGTGGAACAATATTTAGAAATTAAAAATTCCAAAAAGCGAAAGGCACATTTGCCTAGAAGAGATGTTCGAGTGTCACATTATATTGTGACCGTGGGCGGTCAATGGAAATAAAAAGCCACTTAACCCCACGGTCTCCGGAGATTGCCAATTAATTTGCGCCAAAGTAAATTGCGGTGTTAAGAGAACGGCCCTCGCTCAGACGTAAGCACTTACGTACGCGCTTTTACGTATAGCATATAGTGACGTTCATACTCTCGCAGTCTCGGCCCGCTCACCATTACCACATGAATACAAAGACAAAGTCCAACAGACACACACATAGATTCACACAGATACATTCAACTTTTCCCAACGCAAACAACTCTTGAAACCCCCTCCCCCCACTCATTTTCTAAAAAATCCATCATCTTTGATTTCATCAATTCAAAAAAAAATTAAATCGAAAAGAAAATTAATTTTAATTCCTAGGAATTAATTTTTAGACTGTTTTTTTTATTAATATCTCCCCCTAGATAAATTGGGAAACAATTCCAACAAGCTTCACAACCGAAAAGCTAATTAAATCGTCGGGTAGAGGCAATTGAAATTGAAACACTCCTAATTTTCTATTGTCATAATTAGCTATTCAATTTACTGTCAATCATTAATAAATGCAAGTTCTACAATAAACAATAAAACGGGGTTTAATTACGCGTTTCCTAATTAGCATGAAAAGTAGCTTGAGTAAATGGTTCGATAGCTTTGTTTGAACAAATGCCTGATACACAGATACTATGCGAACTGTCATTGTGATTTAATTACGGTTCTGCCGACCAATTGGAGTACATAGGGAGGAGGGAGGCGCTCACAAAAACATGATATTCGACCGAATATCGAAGACTGAAAGAGACGTATGTATTAGTGGATAAAGTTGAATGTAATAATCGTGGAACGACCTTGTCAAAGGAATTATGACATTGGGAGATTGAGAGGGAGAGACAGAGAGAGCGAGAGAGAGAGTGAGAGAGGTACAGGGGTTAATCAGGACCATTAAGGCCTTTGGTGATTCAAGAGCAGACACAGTGTCGAGAGAAGGTTTCTCTAGGGAAAGAGAAAACCCATCAATGCTGCCAACTAATCATCACCAAGCGGGAAAATCAATCTTAGATGGTGTGAGACTCGAATAATTTTACGCGGAATATTTCTGCAATTTGCTCTTGTTTTTCGGGAACAAAATTTACAAACAAAGAAACAAAAATTCAGAAACAATGTTACGTCCAGCTTTAGATGATTTTTGACAAAAATCGTTAGGATCATCTTTAGCAAACTTTGGATCCGAATGTTACGTTTAGCTTTAGATGATCTTTGACAAAAATCGTTAGGATCATCTTTAGCAAACTTTGGATCTAACTGTTACGTCCAGTTTAAGCAAACAACTGACAAAAGTCGTTGGGATCACCTTTAGCAAACTCTTCGATCTTCGATCTTGTTTATAAATAGTTTAAACAAAAAATCGGAAACAATTCAGGAATTCATAATTTCTTCATATTACAATTACGAAATTCTCTTGCCCCTAAAATTTAATTCTTCCATTTTTATTTTCAAAAAAGGAAAGTTTTCCTTTCTGTGAAAAAAAAGTGGAGAAGGTGCTTTCCTCTTTAAGTTGGAAATTTTGCTGATCCCTGGGGATTCCAGCAGCGGGACGTCCCTACCAAAATGGGTAGGGATGTATCACTCCTCATATATTTACGCGATATGCCTCACGTGTATAAAGGTATATATGAGAGGCTAATGCAACACTGCTGAGAGATACACGACGCCCGTCACAAGATCGGACTTCCACGAAGCCGCGTTTCCTAATTAATTAATGTAATTACGACCCAGCCAAGTTATTGCCTGAATGTACCTCGTATGGGACATAAAGCTGTCTTCAGTTAGCCTATAGTGAAGAATAATTGCTCACCAATTTAACTTTTCGAAAGGGAGGGGATTTATTTTGTTTTCCATTTTTTGTAACCTCTCATTTTCCCTCCTTGAGAGTTATCATTTTTTTTTTGGTATGTAATTACAAATCCTAAAAGATAAATTGACCCACTGATGATTTATTTCGGGCGTTACAAGTGTAGCAATTAAATGGAAAATTACATTTTATACGAATGAAAATTTTGCGGGATTTATTTTCATCCCTAAAAGGTTATTTTTACTGTCCTGTCTTTTTCAAGTGTTCATAAATAATTTTTTTTGTCGTAGATTAAAATCGTTGGTATAAACTTTTGCAATTTACCTTTTTTAAATTTTTATAAATTCCTATTGCATAGATTCAAGTTGCTATGGTGAAGGAAAATTAATTAGAAGAAGGAAAATAATTCATAATTAATAAATAATAATAATAATAATTAATAAATAAATAATCATTTCTAATTAATATTTCCCGGACGTAAAAGATTGATTAATAATTATTCTGATAAACTTGTGCAATAGATTTGTCTTTTTCATGTTTTTATAAATAATTTTATCAACTGCCTGAATTTTTAAATTGTTAAAATAAACTTTTGCAACAGATTTGTCTTTTTCATGTTTTCATAAATAATTTTAATATTTCGAAAATTTTTAAAATTGGTAGACCAATTTGGTAGACCAAATCCATAGTAGATTTTAATATCTTTTTTCTGCTTTTAGAAATAATTTCCATAAAATTTAATTATATTAATTTAATTAATTTAATTAATTTAATTTAATTAATTTAATTTAATTAATTAAATTAATTAATTAATTAATTTAATTCCTTTTATATCAGAAACTCTAGAGAATAAAATTCCTCCTCCCTCTTCCTTCGACGTCTAGTGTTTGACTGTCAGAAATTGTGCGACGCAACCTAAGAAGAGTGGGGATAGCAACCTTCCCCCTCTCCTTGCGCCTGCGTACAACTCTTACCCTTTACAAGACATTCTCAAAAATTAAAAAAATTATCCCTACAATAATTTTAATACCCAACTTAATAAACATCAACATTGTCTCCAAAAAGAAAAGAACATATCTATTATTACTCAAATCTGTATTAACGCCAATTAAAAAAAATTACAGACATAAATTAGTTTGTCTAAATAAAAAATAAAATTTTTTTCCCAACAGAAGAAAAAACAAAAAAAAAAAAAAACATCCTGAAAGTAGATGCACAAAAATACGATCATTTCTTTTGCTAATTGGCAAAGTCGAATGAGAAAAAGACGAGTGTTGGGGTGAGGTGAGGAGGGGGGGGGAGGGGGATTAGCACTGCTAGTGTGCCAGGGTGGATCAGAATTTCTCCCTTGAAAATAAAGTGCAGTGGAAAAGAGAAGAAGAGGGTAAAAGTCTTTGGGAGGCGGTGACGGGGGGAGGGAGGGAGGGAGTTGGGAGAAGGGGAGGGGGTATCAGGTACGAGCCTTTGTTTGTCGTTCGCTCCAATTACCGCCGACCCGGTAGCTTCATAATTAACTCCCACTCATTTAACAAACTTTACTTTTAATGTTTTAAAAATAGTAATTAGCAGTGGCGGGAAGAGAAGAAGAACGTTGAGAGGAGAGAGAAGGAGAAAAAGGGGAGGGGGGGGTTTGAGTCGAAAGAGGAGGGGGAGGGGTATAATTAACTATCATGCAACCCCTTTCCCAACTGCAGCCGGCGTAGCAAGGAGGTAATTGGACCGGAGTCTTATACGCGTGGGGGGAGGGGTGGTAAGGGTGGCAAAGGGAGAAGAGGGAAGGGAGGGGATGAAAACCAGAGAGAGAGAGAGAGAGAGAGAAAATCAGGAGATGGAAAGAGAAAGGTTGGCAGGATAAAGGGTTGCTTAAAATTGCACACAGTGCTGCATTATGGAACCTCTGACGAGCTTCTGGGAAACGAGCGTCGCATGGAAATCCATTAACCCCCTTCAGTTGCGAATTAATTGCGATCTAAGGGCGAGTCCTTTGAGGGGATTTCATCATCAGAAGACCATCCTGCTATTTTGACTAGGAGGAAGAATTTTTTTTTTTTTGTTTCGTGATTGCAAAAATAGAAAGTTCATGGGAAAAGGGGGGGATTCGAATATTTAATGCGTGGAAGAAGTATCACCAAAAGGGAGGACGTTGAAACGTCTTCTTTTCTTAACGGGCTCTGACTGATGGCGCCGGAAATAGAGAACCGGACGAATAAGCGTTAGAGGCGTCACAGAAGGTTAGGAGTCAAGCCGTCTGGGAATCTGTTTCTGTAACACGAAACATTATTCATTTGCCACTTGAGGATGAAGAGTGTTTATTTTCTATATTGTTCTTTTTCTTTTCTTTGGTGCAGATGTTGCTAAATGTTGCAGAATTTTAATAAAGTTGTTGGGATAGTTTTTGAAGTCAGGTAATGAAGCGTGTCAGTCTAAGCGAAGGGACATGGAGCACAAGGAGTGGTTTTTTGTTTTATTTTTGGACAATGATTTCTCAAACTGGAAGTAGTGTTCGGATCCGAAGTTTGAGAGATTCAACGATTTTTTGACAAAGATCAACTTCAGCTAGACGTAACATTCGGATCGAAGAGTTTGCTAAAGCTGATCCTAACGACTTTTGTCAGTTGTTTGCTTAAACTGGACGTAACATTTAGATCCAAAGTTTGCTAAAGATGATCCCAACGATTTTTGTCAAAGATCATCTAAAGCTGGACGTAACATTCGGATCCAAAGTTTGCTAAAGGTGATCCCAACAATTTTTGTCAAAGATCATCTTAGGCCGAACGTAACATTTAGACCCTAGATTTTGCTAAGATGATCCCAACGATTTTTGTCAATTGTTTGCTTAAACTGGACGTAACATTTAAATCTAAAGTTTGCTAACGATGATCCTAACGATTTTTATCAAAGATCACCTAAAAGTGGACGTAACATTCGGATCCAAGAGTTTGCTAAAGGTGATCCCAACGACTTTTGGCAGTTGTTTGCTTAAACTGGACCAAAGTTAGATCCAAAGTTAGATCTGGACTTAAACTTAGATCCAAAGTTTGCTAAAGATGATCCTAACAATTTTTGTCAAAGATCATCTAAAAGTGGACGTAACATTTGGATCCAAGAGTTTGCTAAAGGTAGACCCACCAATTTTCGACAAAGATCATCTTAGGTCGAACGTAACATTTAGACCCTAGATTTTGCTAAGAAGCTCCCAACGACTTTTGTCAATTGTTTGCTTAAACTGGACGTAACATTTAAATCCAAAGTTTGCTAAAGATGATCCTAACGATTTTTGTCAAAGATCACCTAAAAGTGGACGTAACATTCGGATCAAAGAGTTTGCTAAAGGTGATCCCAACGACTTTTGTCAATTGTTTGCTCAAACTGGACGTAACATTTTAATTCAAAAGTTTCCTAGAGCTAAAAACCGTTATCAATTTTTTACATAGAAAATTGTAACAGCAAATTTTTTAAATTCCATGACAAAAATTTGAAATATTACACTCCTCCTATCCAAGCTGCGAGTATTATTAGCAACAACCTTCTTCCAACACATATAACAATTTGCATTCTCCTTCACCTCATTCTTCCTCTCTTTCACTCTCACCTAGTCCTAAATTTAATTAAATTTCACGGTTTTTCACGATTAAGGAACCGAGTTGCTAACGGAAGGGATGATGGTGTTGTGAAATTAGTTTCAGCGGGATAATGAATTTTGTTAATTATACTTTGGCGTTTCAGAATTACCGTCTCAGATAGTGCCACAATTTTGGGCTTCTCAATCTCTAGATATTGCATACATATACTATTTTATTTTAAATTCCTTATCATATTTTAATTCTTTTTAATTTCCATAGATTCGTTTTTCAAAATTTCCAAATTGGAAGACAATGGAAAGTATTTCTACAAGTTATTTATTTGTATAACTATTTTTTTCCCCCCCAAGTATCAATTATTGTTTTATTCACGTTGTTTTGCAATTTGTCGAATGAATCGAATATCTCAAAGAAAGCCATTGTTGTTCACCGGGGACTACAGTTCAATAATGGTCCCATTCACAAGGCATGACTGTTGCTCCTTCTTCGCCAATCCTTTTTCCAACTTTTTTTTTCCAGAATCATTTCCTCTCTTTCTTCGTTCATATATATATACTCTCAGGAAGTGGGCGTAATACACAGCTGTCAATGCTTCTTCTTTCATCGTTTCATTTTTGCTCCAGGAATGATTTAATTTTAGCGTCGTCGAATTTTTTTCTTTTGATAAAAGGGGAGCTAAATGCAATTAGCATAAGGGATATCTTTTTTTGGAAATTGGGACCAAATGGTGAATATTTTTTTTCCGCGAAAAAATGTAGACCTGCATTCTTTGCGGGCGAATTGCTTTATTTATGTGTGACAGGTAGAAGGGCGATCTCTCTCTCTCTCTCTTTCTCACTCTCTCTCCCTTTCTCTCTCTCTCTCCCTTTCTCTCTCTCTCGTTCTCTTTCGATCGAGTCAAGAATAAGTCTGCACGTAGACAGTTTACAAAGTCCCGTCTCGGGTCCTCTGTCATGGAATTTCGCGACCGGTTTTCCGTTCCGCAATGGAGAATCACCTTAATCATTCACGAGGATCTGACGGCAGTGTGTGGTGGCTTTAAACGGTCCCGAAATTCGTCCGGACATCCCACCGGCACGAAATTTAAATCCTCTCAAATATTAAACGTATAAGAGTATCTTCGTGTGTCCAACGTTCATCTTCTCTGCGGACCATTTCCAAAGGCCTGCCGCATCCGTTTCCGCTCAACAATCAACCAAGTGAATCGATTTTTTCTTCTTCTTGGGTATAAAATTTTTTTCCGACTTTAGTAAAAAAAATTCCCCTTACCACTAAAATCTAAATGTCTTTTTCAGGTTCTCATAAATAATTTATTTCTAATTTTCAAGGAGAGAATTTTCAAAATTTACAACAAGAATTATCCTTTTGATCCTCTCTGGAGTACTGGCGAAGGAATACTGCGCAGCGTAGCGAACGAGGGGAAGGGGAAGAGTGCAAAACCAATCAACTGACGCTTCTTCCCCCACTCCTTGCGCCTGCGCACACCTGCAGTCAACAGAATCTTAAGAAAAATATTCAATAATGTAAATTTATAATTAAGGGCATGTCAAAGTCGAAAAATCGTTGCGATTTTTCTATTCAGCTGCAATGGAAAAATCGTAACTTTGACATGCCCTTAAAATTTTCCGTTTATTCAAGTGAGATGTTTTTTTCGTTATGGTGCGAAAATCACGCCCTTGGAAAATCGGCATCACTACTGTAAATTCAAATTGGTGAATAAAAATTATTACTTGCTCATGTATTTACGCAAATTGCGATCCAGCAATTGTGTTCGAATACATATATATAAAGATTCGTCTCATACATACGGATGTATTTTTTTCGGGTAAATATGTGTGCGCGCACGACTGACTGCCGTTACCGCGATGTTTTGTAATTTAAATTAATTGAAAAATATGCACTCTGCTGTTGTCCAATGGTATTTTGGTAGAATCACAAAATTCGTGTGTGCGTAAATACATATATATAAATATATATATATAGAAATACATACCATAGACATGAACGTGTCAGAAACAAAACGTTCCAGTTTCGACCCAATCATTCGCGCCAGCCAGCAATAACTTATTGGTTTTTCGCGTGCGATTTGATTCATTATCATTCCGTTATTTATATTTGTTCGACTACCCGTACGTCATGTGAATTCCAACGAGAAAAAAGATATTTGGAATATTTTTTTTTTTTTTGGATGAAAAAAAAGGAAGAGACTTTGTGAATGTGTCCAAATCGAATATATTTGTCCAATCAATATCAATTTGCCTAAATCGTAGGTAAAGTGGAAAGAAAAAAAGTGGTCGGTGGTATTTGTGAAATTTTTTTCCGGATATTAATTATTATATTGTGTGGGAGAATTTTTTTGGTCAGTGATGAGGTATCATTTTTGGTATTTGAAAGTCTCCCCTTAGCCCCTATTTATTCAAGAGTATTTCGACACCTCGAAGGCACTTAAGAGCCTCTCACACGACCGTCCAAAAGTCAATAGATCCCTTGGGAATGCCAAGGAGCGTCTTGGTATACACTATAACACATTTGCCAATGATCAAACAATTGTCAAAAAAGAGAAAAAAAATCGTATACAGTCATTATTAAAATATATCAACAAAAAAAAACCATCTGCTAAACTTTCTTTTCTGATAAAAATTAAATAAAGGAAAAAATATTAAACATTCAGTTTTCTAAATGCAGAGAAAAAATTAAACACTGTAATTGATGATGAATAATTATATTTCTAAAGTATTAAACACTAATAAAAGAAGAATATTAGCCCAAATTTTCTTACTGACAAAAATTATATTTAGAAAAATTAGACATTCAGTTTCCTTTGTATAAAAAAAATTAAACACTGTAATTGCTAATGAATAATTGTAATTCTAAAGTATTAAATACAATAATGAAAAATAACTTTTTCTCTGCCAAAAATTATATTTAAAAAAATATAAAACATTTAGTTCTCTTAATTTAAAAAAAATTAAATACTGTAATTAATGATGAATAATTGTAATTCTAAATACAAATTAAAAAATAATATAATTAATGATGAATTAATATTTATATGAATTATATTTTTGAAGTATTAAAAGTGATAGATAATTATATTTCTGAAATTTTAAAAACAATAATAAATAAACTTTAAGCCGAACTTTCTTTACCGAAAAAAATATATTAGAAAAAATATATTAAACTTTCAGTTTTCTAAATGCAAACAAAAAAATAAACACATTAACTGTTAATGAAACTAAATTTTTAAAGTATTATAAACAATAATAGAAAAAAAACCAACAGCCTTTTATTATTGACAAAAATTATATTAAATAAACAATTAAGTTCTCTCAATACAAACAGAAAATTAAACACTGTATTTGATGATGAATAATTATATTTTTTAAAGTAGTAAAAACAATAATAAAAAAAACTATTAGCAAATTTTTTTTACTGGCAAAAATTATATTTAGAAAAAAATATTAAACATTCAGTTCTGTTATAACTTTAAATTAAAAAATTAAGTTTACTAAATACAAACAGAAAATTAAACACTGCAATTGATGATGAATAATTATATTTCTAAATACAAAAAAATAAAGACTGCAATCTATGATGAATAATTATTTTTCCAAAGTAATAAAAAGGAAATTTTTATTTAAGTTTTCAAAAATAAATTTCTCTCCTGCAGAATAAAATTGCAAATGATGAAACAATTGTCGACAAAAAAACATAGACTGCATACAGTGATTTTTAAAATACATCAAAAAATGTTTACCATTCGAGAGGGAAAAATAATTTTCTTTCCTTGACCAGTGAAAAAATGGAATATACAAATTTAATTGATATTAATGAACGAGTTTTGTTATTGAATTTCATGTAACTGATAGACAGAATTGAACTATGATTTGGTATTTAGTCACCATTAGGGACGCATTAGCAGTGATTACCCTTACAGACATTTGCGACATGCTCACAAACGTATATATATATATGTAAGCGAAGAGTAAATACGTGCACATGCTTGAATTCCGCATACGTCAATCGAGTAGATTGGCTCGTACATGTCTGGTACTCTGTTGCAATAACGATCGATCATTACCTCCACAAAACCAATCTAAAAGAACTTTATAGTCATTGACAGGTTTCAAAATTTTTGAAATTCAAGTTTTGCACCGTCAAAACAGTCAATCATTCATTATTTCTCTCTAAAGGCAGTAAAAAATATTTATCTCTTTAGTAAAAAATATTTATCTCTTTAGTAAAAAATATTTATCTCTTTAGTAAAAAATATTTATCTCTTTTTAAATCATCTTGCAAACTGTTTCTCTATTTACGAATATGTAAATTAGAAATTAATAAACTGGGATTTTGACATTGTTTTTCATGTCGCTAGAGTTGCGCAGGCGCAAGGAGTGGGGGAAGCGTCCTGTGATTGGTTCCTATTTTACCCTCTCCATTCGCTCGCTGCGCCGCGCAGAGTTTCTTAGCCAGCGATCGAAGGAGAATCGAATCAAACCGAACAGTTGTAAATTGTTTATTTTTTTTAATTGTTTGTCATACAACAATTGATTATTGCTTTGGCTCCACTAAATGACAAACAAGAAAAATAGAAAAGGAAACAAAGCATTCTTCAAGCTCTTTATTGCGGTAAAAAAAAAATTATTTATGAAAAACTGAAAAAGACATTTAGAATTTAGTCCCGACAAATACCATTTTCCATCCTGTGAAAAATTTTCAGAAAGGTATTTTTTTTATTTCGATATTTAATTTTAACGTCCCTTTGGCTTTTGTTTAGAATCCAAAGAAATTTTTTTTACAAGCGTACAAAAAAAAATCCCCCTGTTGGGTAACGTTACGTCAGTCGAGAGAAAGGATATACACGTATAGATGATGATGCGACACGACGTCTTGATTTACGCGAGAGGGGCGTGATCCCACAGAAGCCGCAATTAGTTTATTAATAATTAGTAAGCCAAGCTACTGCTGCTGCCGCTACCACAAAACCTCACGCAAACCCATAACGAAGGTGTCTACCCCCCTCCTCATTTATCACTATTTAATTCACAATACCACAACAGTAACTATTTTTAAAAACCCTTTTCCAAATTCAAAAAAAAAATTCCCATTTTAAAAAAAATGTACAATCTTAATAGAAAAAAAAGTTTGTCCAAAGGGAAAAGAATATTTCCGAAACTTGGGGCAATATTTTCTTCTTCTTTTTGCGTATAACGTCTTTTTTAGAGACATAAACACGGGCGCCGCAAATTTCCATAAACTGACGCACGCACACACAATCGAAAATGTGCCAGAAGCAGAGAGTAGAGAAAAAAAGAGAGAGAGAGAGAGAGAGAGAGAGATGAGAAATAAAAAGTTTCTTCCAACGTATATACCGGCATTTATAACGTTGTGCTCGAAAATGTTTTTTGCCCCGAACCCCCTGGAAGAATTGTGCAGCTGGCACGAGTGTAGACTGTAGATCTTTTGCTTTAACCTTTAACGAGGAGATTCATTGAGAATGTTTTGATGACCACGTGACGAGACTCAATTTCAAGAGGAGAAAAAAGATTATGGGAAAATATCCCTTTTTTATAAACATTTAACTCGATATTTGTGACGCTCTCTGAAGAAACGGACCTTAGAAGCAAAAATTATTAGGTTAGTAATTTTTGGAGCGAAAATACAAAAAGAGGATCATTAATAAAAACCATTGATGTTTTTCTTAATTACATCCTTTCGATTTTACATATAATGAACATATAATTAAAAAATAACTTTTACTGAAGATAAATCTATCGCAAACATAAACTACAATTCGTTTGCTTCTAAGTTCCCTTACTCCAGTGCGCGTCACATTATATCCAATTTTAGTTTTCAATAAGAATTTACGAAGATTTTCACATGGACCAGATCCAGATGGTTCTGGCTGGACATGTAAAGGGAAAGAGAGACTCACAAGTGCCTCTAATCCGTCCTTCAGGGAGAGGCTTTAGACCCATGAAGAATGTACACCGCGCTTTATAAGCATAGCCAGTCTGGAGGTTTCTCCTCGGTGAGTAAATATTTAGAATTTTTTCAAGAGCACCAAGTGCCTAAGAAAACAGTTTAGGTACAGCGTTCTCTTAGCTGGTGGGTACTAGAAGACACGATGAAAATATCGGGACCAGAAAAAGTTTTCTAAACACCCCATGGGAAACGTTGCTTTCTTCTGCTTCTATATACTTCTTGGAAGATCCAAACTCAAACACAAACCCTAACCTTTCACTCATCGACGAAATTTAAAATCGTGACTTTTTCTCATTTTCTGCGATCAGTTGTGTTGCTACCGAATTGACAGATGTTTCAAAAAACGAATTCAAATTTCGTTTTGGAAAATCTAAACACAGTTTTCAAAGTGATGATCAACTCTCTAAATCTGAATTAGTAGAAATTTTAACCACATGGAAAAAAATTATTACAATTATTATTACAAAAGTTATTATTAGTTATTTACAAAGTTTACTAAACTGTCTGGAATTTTTGTCAATTTTTACTATTTTCGGAGTTATTATTTCCAAAGTAAATTTTAGTAAAATTTTCTTTTTGACGAAGTAAAAAGTCCTCCAGTTTGCCACTTGTTTTCGATAAGCTACGCAGGAGACACTAGCGCACTCTGTAGGGAAAAGTACTGCAACTCATTGTTCGGCTCTGCTCGTGCAGTCTCGTGTAGGAACGAAACATCCCGAACCTGTACGAGCGGATCCGAACCCGCACGATTCGCCCAAAGATCCGCCATTTGCAATCTGATTTGCAGTTATCAAATGTCGAAAGTGACAATTTTCATAGGAAAAACTGAATCAGACCAGATTTTATTCGAAGATTATTAATTTCAGACCAGATTATTAGTTTGCAGCGAACTCCCGGTCTTGATCGGTTCTAAGAAGTTCCGCTCTCCAAGAGGAAATAATTGCTTACGTCAAGTATTTTAATGACCACTTAGGACCACCTCCTTGTTTTTTTTTTTTTTGTCCAATTCATAAGAGCATATTTCACTTGCAGGCGGAGCAGAAACATTTCTTATATGCAACCATTTACTAAAGTTCATGTCCCGTAAAATGCCCATATTGCGTTTCTTAAAGTTATTCGAGTATTGCATATACATATATATTTATTCTTGTATGTATGCATGTAGTCGAGGAAAAATACGACCATTCGCGTCCGACAGTGACGTCCTTTTAATGAGGACCATAGAGCGAAGCTTGCAGAAAGCTCATTACACCTTTCCACTCTATAAAATATAAAGTCCTGGGCGTGGAAAACGAGCCAGCAAGTTGCAACGGGTTACGAGATCTCTTCGCACGTTCATTAGTTCCAAATATGTGTGAATGCAAATAACGAACTCCGTTCAAAATATGCTTTGTATGTTACTAGCGTTTTCTCACGTGCACGCATTTTATCTAGAAATGCAACTTGATAAAAATCGATGACCCTTGTGATAAAACCAATTTTCCATTTGTCTTTTCTTTTTATATTTTTGTTCCATGTGACAATACGATGATTCTGGTAATTTTCAATAACTTCAAATACGATTGATTCTTGTGTCCTAATTTTCTTCTTTTCAATCAAGAAATGCATTTGTTTTTCCTTCTTTCAATTTTTGGTGTTTGTATATATTGTGATACATACAGTATTTCCATCAGGAAGAAACTTATGGAGTTAAAAGACTTGCGCGGAATTATTCAGAAGCTTAATTCTAAGAAGAAAGACAAACAGATGCGAGAAGGGGTTTAATTGGTTTGATTATGTTCCCAGAGGTAATTAAACTATCCGAGGTCGACAGGGTTTTCAACTTTTTTCAAGGCATTAATCTTTGCGTCTTTTTTCCCCCACATCCCAAAAGTTTCCCATTCGTTTTATATATATATATATATAATGATGAAAGAAGACGGTTCCAGTTCGATTAATGCGGTTGAAGTCTTAATCAGTTATTTGCACAATGTCGATCACCTGAGAATTATTACAACTATCAGAGCGATGAGACAGCAACATTTTTGCGACTAATTTTCAGCAAATAACAAACAATTGTTCAGAATTTGCGATAACAGGGCAAAATTTTTCGAAATAATCATCATTTAATAGGAAAGAAGTTGAGTTGATGTTTTTTAGTCAGCACATTTTTTTTATTGGGATCGTTCAAAGTCCCATAAATCGTTTATCCATGTTTAATGCAGTTCTGGTATTCGTAGTCGAGAGTTGTGAGTCGCGTGAAGGGAAAAGGGGGATATATTCGAAGAGACCGAGAAAGTTTCCCATCACAGACCCTTTCAGACGAAAAGTGCGGCTTGCGAGAGAGACGCGTCGCTGCCGGGTAGAGGAAGTTCGAACAAGGGAATGCTTTTGCATCGCGTATATACGCGCGTCTGTGAAACGAGCCAAAAAGTAAAAACTAAAGAAAAAACTTAGGGACTTGTGCACCTACGACGATCGGAATATCGTTTCACGCGCCAACGATGTACACGAGGCGAATGTTATGTGAAGAAATTCGAATTCAACACGGGCAAAAAAGTATATTCCTCAGGGATCTTAAAAATACAATACCTGTGAGAATATCCTGGCGAGGGGAGAAAAAAAAGCTTCCTCGATTACATTACTTGTCTTTTATTTTTCAGAGACATAATCATATCATCCTAAAGAGATTGTCAATTGAATTTTCTTATTCTTCATTTATATGCGTGAGATGGAAAAATGTTCTTTAAGAATTTTTTTCCATTTTAAAGACTCACTATTATTTCACCTAGCGATGAAAGCAGCTTGCGCAAATTGTCGCGCGCCGCGAACATTCTGCTCCGTGGAGCGGAAGATCAAATCGGACGTTAATTACCGCTACTCGATGATCGGGGCGTACAGGTCACACACGCGGGTCGGTTTTATGATGAGCGATTTAATCTACAGAGACTAATATACAAGTAAAACACACGAACATGCGCAATGATGATGGGCGCTTCTCATGGATTTTGTCAGAACATAAAATAAATCCCGTCTCTGAACGACCTCATCTTTCGGTGCGAAATTTTAATAATAAATTACCGAACCTCGAAACGCATCGGGTCAGTTTATATACTTTTACGAGATACCATTATCGACGCCTTTATACCATTAAATGGTAATCCTATAAATCTCTCTATTTCCTGACATTCGAACCTTATTCCAATATAATTCATTGATTTTTTAAACAATCTGCATTAAATTTTTTCCTGCAATTTTTGCGATTAACAATATTTCACGGTAAACTTAAAAGTATCAAATTGATACCAAAAGTATCAAATTGATTCAAATTTTTTGATCAATTTGATACTTTTGGTATCAATTTGATACTTTTAATTTTACAGTGTTAACAATATTTCTCACAATTGTAAATAAATAATAGAATCTAGAAACATTTTCTTTTTCTTTAAAACCAGTCTACGTCAAACCTTCAATTACAATTTTCAGCCATTCTATCCTCTTTCCTTCAAAATCCATCTCAAACATTCACTTCTTTGTTGTCGGATTGAAAACTGAAAATCTCTCAATTGTTCGCCGTGAGTCCAGCATTTTTTGAATCTCGTACGAGTGTACCTGAAAGTGGAAGTGCCTCTCAAGAATATCGATCTTCTTGTACAGATCACAAAGATCCCTTTTTCCTCTCTCTCTCGCTCGTCCTTATCTTGTGCAACTTACATAAGGAGAAGTGCATTCTTCTTTTGCACTAGAGGCAACTGTACGCGTCATATAAACTGGTTCGTATGAAAATTTCAATCGGTCCGAATGCAAAAGTGTCAGCAGGAAAAAAGACCCTGGAGCGAAATGGAGACACAGAGGTGAAGTGGATAAAGAGAGAAGGGAATGCAAAATGGAGTGAAGCACCTCGTATTCTGCACATAACATTTGGACGATAGGGTCGGCTTTAGTGGCAAACGAAGGAGGGGCGCGCAAAGTGCCTTAGGAGCCGGCAGACGAGACGCAATTCACTCCCAACCATAGTAACCAAATTGCTGATGATCCCGAATATAAGAAAAATTCCTCCTCATCTTCATGAAACTTGAAATATATTCCGAAACGGTAATATAATAATATAAATCGCGTGACAAACCAAGTTGACGTCATTCTCAATCCCCTAGGGAACAATATATATTCGATTTTTATCAACAGTGCGTAAATTATCCCGCGCCTTCATTACCTTAGTCCCCTTTTTTCTATACTTAAAAAAAGAACGAAACGAGAAGCAAATTTTGTGGTAGATAGTGAAAATGCGGAAATACTGAATCTTTCAATGTTCAGATGGCCACTTGCTGAAGGCGCGAATCATTTTAGAGTCAGCCCTGAAAAAGGGTAGAAGCGTTTCTTCTTTCACTCTCTTTCTAAAGGCGTTTTTTTGCCGGGACTTCTTTTTTGCAGTTGTAGCCTGAAGCAAACTGCATAATTCATAGTCCTTCCTTTCTCAAACTATATATATACAGACTCTCCAACACTCTCTTCACCTTTTCCTTGACTCCATGGTGGCTGAGTTGGTTTCGAAAGCCCTTTTCGCTCTCTCTACACACCTTTATCCCTCGCGTGCATCGTCTACATTGTACGTCGTCTATATGGGGATAAAGTTGGCCCCTTTTGCGGTGCATATATCCCGCGGCCGAACGGACAGAATGTAGGAGAACATTTTGGGATGAATTATGACGTTCAAGTTGCCTATAGTTCGCGGCAAGGGGAAACCACTATACAAGTATACGAAACGCGCCACAGAACGTCAGAGCTAAAGAGACGTATGCTGAGATCGTTAAGTTTGTGGCTTCCTATATGCAACACGACGTGGACGCATTTCGATAAAGCAGGTTGAGAAATGCATAATTCCTCCTCGCTCTGCTACCCTTGTCTCCAAAATTCAAGGACTGGGAAACAATTTGAATTGTTTGTAGAATTTGTAGAATTCTGACAATTTCATGTTTGAAAAATTTTCATGTTTATTGGGGGAAAAATAAAAAAGACTCGATCAGACAATAGTTGAAATTAAAAATTTTGGAGTAAAGGTGATTTTAGAAGGACGTGATCGAACGAGACGCTAGTTATTAAAAGGAAGAAAAAGATGAGAGGAAATGAGAAAAGCGCCGTTTCTCTCTCCCAACTGTACAGGTGCCAAGCGGGAGGCGGAGCCTAGATGCAGAGTGGGGATAGTAAGAGAGAAGTGACGCTCTTTCTCTCACTCGCTCTCGTGCCAAGCGGGAGGCGGAGCCTAGATGCAGAGTGGGGATAGTAAGAGAGAAGTGACGCTCTTTCTCTCACTCGCTCTCGTTCGCCCGTTACTCAAAGAGAGGGGGAAGTCTAATAAAAGCCACCGGAAAGCGGTCTGTGATTCAGTCCCAGTCCCACTCAACAACATAAGTGTATAGAATATTGGTCTGACTAGTCGAAGTCATAACATAAAGAAGAAGAAGAAGAATTACAGATCCATTTCGAGTCTAAAATTTTTTCCCTTGCATCTGAAACATCAGATAGAAAATTCAACATAATTTGTTTCGATCACAAGAAACTGTTGAAACGAAATTCTACTGAAATTTTAAATTTAAAATTCCATTTATGATCAGTCATTCCTGGACAGTTGTAATAAATCAGTCATTAAAGCCCAACGATAATAATAAGTTGATTCGATAATTGAGACATGAATAAAGTCTCCTTTCAGCGTCATTATCATCATTATCATTGAATTTATCATACACATGAAACGAGACCTAATCGTTAAACTGCTTTATGAGCATTTAAACATGCCGACCGTAAGTCAATTTGCCTCGCGGTGCATTTATCTGTCAGGTAATGAAACCTTGATTAAGCACTTGAATCATGAGCCAGAGGAAACAAAAAAACGAAAAAAAACTCACCCAAAAATTTATACCCCTCGTTAATTAAGAGTCACATAAATTTTGATTATAAATGCAGAATGAATATCCAAAGAGTTTTAATTTTCATTGCTAGTGAAAAAAAATCTTCATTCAAATCAAACAAAAGGATTGCTTTGATCTCATGATACTGGAGTTCTGATAAAGCGCGCTTCCAAACGGTGGGGAAGAAATAAGCATTCCTGAAATTGTAAATTTCGAAGTAAATGTCGGCGAACCTTTTGCATACAAGCTCAAAGCATGATTTAATTGCAAATACGAAACATTATCGTATTTCAAGTTGAATTTATTAGTAGACTTTGGTGCGTAATTTGTGGAAATTAAACATTAATTGTTGGAATTGTTGAAATTGATTGTGAAGATGATTCCGTTTAAAATCAAACTGGGAGTCCAAAAATCTTGATACAAGTCCGATGATTGTCAATGTTTATTGAATCATTTAAATTTCTATATTGAGAAGCAGTGACGTTTCTCCATTGGAAACATCCTCTTGATGCCTTCCAGGTATACAATACCGGTTTTTGAAGGAGTCACTCTTATAACCAGGACGTGTTTCCATCTAAGGTACCCATCTTGCTCTTGGTGAAAGATAAACATCTGCATGGGTACGGTAGTCAAAAGAGAATCGCGTAATTAGTCCAAGATTCTCTCTTCTTTTTCTCTCGCACTGAACCAGTCCAGAGTAAAAGGTGTTTTGCACTCTAAAGTACCGATCCGATTCACACCTCTTTTAAACCACCATTAAGTACACATTCAGAGATTGCTCGATTCTTTCGAGCATTTCGATTACATGCATCCATTAGATATAATTGCACATCTGTTTCTATTTGTAAATCTTATTAGATTATTGATGTTTATTAACAGTTTTAGTTGATGCAAAAAACAAACAAAAAATTTATCAGACAGATGATAAAAAATATATAAAAATTGTTTCTCGACCAAGAGAAAAATATTTTTATCTCCGCACGTGTAATACAAATTCGGGGTAGAGTAAGTAATAATAATTGAAACCCTAACGATGGAAACAAGTCGTTCGAATGGGAGAAAAAGCGAAATTCTCGAATTATCGAGTTTAGAGGCCGAGAACGAGTTTTTTTTTCCCTCCCCATACATGCGTCAAAAAATGATTGTTTGACGCGCGAATAAATTCGATCCTAATGGTATAATTGAACTCAAGTTGGAATATGTGTGTTAATAAACAGCTGCATGTGGAACATTGATATATATACGAAATGGGGAAAAAAAAATATCACGCTGTCACCGTGCTCGTTGTAATTCCTGTTAATTAGTCCTCTCATGAAGATCGCGCGATGATTATAACTGAGATAAAGAGCTCTCGCGAGCTTTTGGACGGCGCCTACGCTGCGGGAACCCGTTTTCTTTGGCCTTTAATTTGTCTGACCGAAGCCCACAGAATTTTAGTCGTCCCATACTCGAACTCATATACACAAGATGAGGGACTTGCTCTCTCTCTCTCTCTCTCTTAGCAATAAGGGGCAGCAACTTTTTTTCTAAGGAGACTAAATTCCCTCTTCTTGAAGCATCAGAATGCGCGGAATTTCAAATTAACATACCTTTAAATTATTATATTTTTCAAAATGTTGTTCGACATTATTATTATTATGTAAAAACTAGTTCGCATAAATGTTCGTGATTTTATATCCCATTCCATTAAAAATTATGCCTACAGAAAATACTTGTTTCGTCAGGGTCTTTATTATTTAATTGCCCAAAGTGTCATTTTTTGTCATTTTAATTTTAAATCAATTAACACATTTTTCGGAATTTATTTAATTGCTTTAATTTCAAAAGCCAGTAAACGTTTTTTAAAGATCGATAAAAATTTTTTCCAATAATACTTGAAAAAAGAGAATTAATTAATTATTTAATCAATTATTTAATTCATTGTTTAATTAATTATTTAATTATTTAATTAATTATTTAATCAATTGTTTAATTAATTATTTAATTGATTATTGAATTAATTGTTTAATAATTTATTTAATCAATTATTTAATTCATTGTTTAATTATTTAATTAATTATTTCTATTACGGAAGAGAAAAATATATATTACACTTTAAAAAATAATGTATAATCTTACAGAGGTCCATTTGAGCCGGTACCCGATCTCCATCCTAGAGCCGCTCATAAGTTGTCATTCGGAGAGGGGAGGGGTGGGACACTCGCGATTTGAACAATTAAAAGCACTCCCGAAATACGTGTTAACTGAAAAAAGGAAAATTTATTTTAATTACAAACGATCGCGATTTTAATTATTACGAACACTCCCGATACTTTAAGTTGACTTTAATTCTCAAAAAACGTCGATGGAA
>JUFY01014123.1:0-22328 GCA_001855655.1 Leptopilina clavipes
ATTATTAATATTAATATTATTATTATTAATTTTTTCATTTGTAAAAATGATTGGAAAAATTATTTTATTAATTTTTGTAATAAATATTGAACTTTAGTGTTTTTATAATGTGATTGCAATAATAAAATTTTATTAATAAAATCTAAATTGAGAGAGAAATAATTCTATGAGAATTAAATTTGTTTTTTTTACTTTACAATGAAATACAACGAAGATTGGAATTTTTCTTTGGAAAAAAATAAAAGATTGTGCGCGAATTTCACACGTGATATGATTAGATCAAAAGTCACTTCCGACGAGTAAAGGGTGACAGGCAGTGAACAATGTAAAGGTGATATACTCGAGTTCTTATTATTCTCAGAATATGAGAGCAAAGGAACGCTTACGCCAGGTCAAAGGCATTTTGTGTACTTGTGCAGAAAAGAAAAGAAAAAAAAGAATATGCACCGGAAACGAATATTGAGGGAATGCAACTCCTCACTTGACTCGTGTGAATCTTTATTGTTTATGTGTGCTATAACGTTTCTTTCTTTCCCTGAGAAGTAAATTAATTAGGCGTAATAAGTCCGGAACTTAAGAATCATTGTTTTTCCTTTATACGGGGCATTCACTCTATATATGCTTGAAAGCGTTAACTACCAATAATTACATTTCTAACTGTATCCATGCTTTTCTAACATATATACAATTCCGCGGAAAATGCGTTTACCGAGCGCGCGCCCCCCTTTTTCCATCGACAAGGAAATCCTTCAATCCTACATTTTCATATATACTTAATTATTCTTTCTCGTTAGTTTCCCATTTTTAAATTTTAATTTAACGCCCTTTATGTTCAACGTAACGAGCCACTTTTCAATTACTTGTAAATTGGTCTGGCTTTTAATTATACTTTAATTATGACTATATTTTAGTAAATCTGCGGTGTATTTCATTTTACTGAAATACAAATTCTCTTTTCCTTCTCTTATTAGTGAATATTTTTAATATTTTAATATTTTTATATTTTCTATTTTTACACTAGTTATGAATTTTTCCTCTTTGATTTTCAGTTCGACTTTTTCGACTTATTTCGATAAAATAGAATTCTTGTCGACTTTTTCTGACTATATTTTCAAAATTTGCAAATTTTTGCAACTTGATTTTGATGAAATACGATTTTTTAAAAATCATTTTTCTGACTAATTATTTGAATCAAGTAATTTTTTTCAACTGTAGTGAAAATATTAATATTATTAATTAATTAATAATAATTATTAATAATAATTAATAATTATTAATTTCTTATTTATTTCAATTTATTTACTTATTTTTGTTGAATGAAAATGTCATTAAGTGGAATGACATGGAGAGATGCGAAAAAATTTGCCGTTTAGAAATTAAAAAGTCGTTTACAGTTCGATTCTCTGTAAAAATCTTGATATAAAAGGATTAATAACGCGGAAAATATGGTGACTCGACTGAAAGGATAAAATACAAATAAAAATGTAATTTAGAGTAACAGGATTGCTTTTTTCTAATAACGTTTCATCAATCAGAAAAGCTTATGAGAATCAATTAAATTCTTAAATTAAAAGTAACTTTTTTCCCATTGAAGGATAGAAGGCTGGGGGGTGGGGGGATCGAGAATAATATTTGATTGAAGAGTTAGCGGTCTATATATTACTCATCTTTTAAACATTGCTACATCATCCCGTATAGGAGAAAAATTAATTCTTTTCTATATGACTTCTTGAAAATCTAATAATTGTCAACCGTATTTTTATTTGCTTCGTTACACTCAGAGAAATGTTTTATTTGAACCAATTATAATTGGTTCAAGTTAAGCAAAAATTTTATTTGAAACAAATACAATTTTTATTCAAACCAAATATTGTTTATTTGAGTTAAACAAAAATTTTATTTGAAACAAATACAATTTGTATTTGAACCAAATATAGTTTATTAGAGTTAAACAAAAATTTTATTTGACACAAATATAATTTTTATTTGATACAAATACAATTTTTATTTGAACCAAATATAATTTATTTGAGTAAATTTTATTTAACACAAATAAAAATAAATTTTATTTGACACAAATAAAATTTTTATTTTAACCAAATAAATTTTTTTTTGAACCAAATAAAATTTATTATTATTTGTTCCAAATAAATAGTTTATTAGGTTCTGAGTCAAATATATCTTTTTTTTCTGCGGGTGTGTAGTTCTTGAAAATTTTTAAAAACCTTTCTTCAGAATGAATGACGAAATTGAATACAAGTTTCTCTGAAAAATTCATTCGTTGTGGTCACACTTTTCTCCAAATATGGAAATTTGATTGTTTTATTTTCAACATGTAACAAGTCGAATTTACAAAGACGTCTTATATACGGTACCGAGAGAAGGTATTCGAAAATTTCTTCGGAGTATGCAAAGCACGGGCCATTAATTTTCTTGGCGATTCGTTGGACGCTGAGGCATTCTTTCAGGATTGATGTATTATGCACAGAACATTGTCGTGTGTAAATTTATTTCTTCTCCTTTTTTTTCTTATTCTTCTTCTTCTTCTTCTTTTTCATTCGAATCCGGCTCGAATACATATACTTTAGTATATAAAATGTCAGAAGGACCTCCCGACATTACCAGAGTTTTTAGACAGGTGCATTAGTGTTTCGGAAAAAAGGAAAAGATCAAGTATATATACTTGAGAAATTGAGTGTCAAAGGTGTGGAAAAATTATTTCAAAGCTCCACCATTGTTAGGGGAAAAATATTTCTTTATCTTCTCGAAGAGAAAAGAGGCAATGAAAAAATATTTTCGCAGTGAAGACGATATTTCTAGCATTCACGGGAAATTCTTTGTTTTTCAAGTGTCAAATTTTGCTTTGGACATCGATGTGTCATTTTCATGCAAAAGTGTCAAATTTTCGAAATTTGGAAAATAAATTGGAAACTAAAATTTATTTGGAAGATATAAATTATTTAGTAGTCTCTGAGTCAAATATACCTTTTTTCTGGGTGTATAATTATTAAATTTAAATAATCAAAAGATTTAAAAATATTTATTAAGTTTAAATAATCACTTAAGTGGAATAATTTAAATTTTAAAATAAATTATAATCACAATGGGCGTATTTGATTAGTTTTACGATAGATATACCATGGAAAATATCATTATATTTTCTTTACGTTACGATAGTAATAAAATATGATGAATACTGAGTGTTTCGTCATATTTTTTTTTTCCAAGGGACCTTTATTAAAATTTCAAGAAGCCTATATGACTAGGAAAGATATATTTTTTTTTACAGCGCATCAAAGTGAATATCTTGATGCGTATATAAGACACCCTGGGGAATCGTATCCGAAGCATATAATGTTAGAACTATGAAGTAACGGTAAAAACGAACATACGTAAAGAGGAGGAGAGGAAAAGGCGTTTGAGAGACGCGCTCGCGATACATCCAGGAAGCGCTCCTCTCAATAAGAAGAAGTGTTATCAAAACCGTCTTCTCTTGCTGGTTCAAAATATAAATTTACCGTCTCAATAATTTTTTATTAGAAAAAATAATCATATTAGCTGAAACGGTGGCGAGAGGGAAACTTGTCATGTTGCTTATATTCTATTTGTATATTGAATTTAATATTTACATACATTGCATAAATTCTAGAGCGAGGGAAGATGATTTCTCGATAAATTCCCCTTCAATTTCCTTTTGCCTCCCGTGTCAACTGAGTTCATTCTCGTAAATAGCCATCCGCATCTCTAGAAATTCAATAATCATTATCCTCACTGTCGGGCAACTTGTATAATGTTTAATAATCGTCGAGATCTCTATCTTTCTTGTTTCTCCAATAAAACCCGTCAATTTACGTCTCATTGTCTTCTATTCTTGATTTTCGAATCCGAATTTTCAAAAACGAAATATTTTTCAATTAATTAAAAAAAAAATGTTTGTGAAATTTTTTCCGAAAATTTCGCTTAATTTAATACCTATATATTTTTAATATTATTAAAACTAATTAACAAGATTAATTAATCGTTTAATAAATAATTAATTAATCATTTAATTAATAATTAATATTCAATTCCAAGCGGCAAATTTTTTTCCATATTTAACATTTTTTTTCTATTTTTTGTATATTTTTAGTTGGTTTATTGATTAAAATTAAATGAACGTTCAGTGACTGCAATTTTGTATTGAATAAATAATAAAGGAAATTTCTCGCTCTGGAAATAAATTATAATTAAAATTCATTAACGGTTATTAGACAACATAATTGAAATTATAAAATTACGGGAACGTATAATTTGTGCGGAAATAAAATCGTTCACTTGGCAATTGACTCGAGTGGCATAAAAACAAAAAAAAATAAAATAAAATAAAAAAGAGGAGAAAATTATTATTAAGCCAAGTAATATCTCTTTCCTTTACCCTTCGGTCAATTTTAATTCATCGAAAGGAACGCCTTGTTCTCGCCTCCTCATGTTCTAGATAAGATCGCGAGAAAAATTGACTGATTAACGATCCAGGCGAGTTTTCCTTTCGACAAACTTTTGCCACTGATTTTTTTTCTTTTTGCAAAAAAAAAAAAAAAAAAAATTTAACGCCTCGATTATTTTTTTTTTACAGGATGCATTAAATTTTGAGAGAAGACTCGATTGGGGATAATATTGAAGAGGGAGAAAAATGGTCGTCGATTGGCTGTGTCCGGGACTTAGGCCCACTGGTAATCGAAGGCCCTGTCTTCTTCACTGCAAAGTTATTCTTCTCGATGAACACGAACTCCTTCAGGATGTTTTGGTGAGTTTTTTCATTTCTGTTTTTAATATATTCGCAATTTTTCAATTGAATAAGGAAGCAAATTTTATCTAGTATGTAAAATATCCACCATAAAAATATGGTTTGTATTTTTGTATACTTTTTGTACAGAAAATTCTGTTTTTCGAAAATTTAATTTGTTTTTAACAATGAGGAAGAAAAAGTGTGAAAAATTTGATTTCGCAGTAAATCGTGAATAATAAAGCGATGATATAATGGAAATGCGATAATGGTAACTAGATTAGTATTTAAATATTGAAAAAGACGGTCGGAATTGATATTTAATAGAGAAAAGGAGACAGAGAGAAAAAAAGAGAGAGAGGGGATAATTAATTTAGTTATATAGCTACCGAGAATTTTTTTAATTGTTATTCTTTATGATATGATTGTCTGGGAGTGTAGGTGGTTTTCGAGATGGTTTAAAGTCGTTCAAGTGTGCAGTCAACCATTTAGAATAGGAAGCATAATGTGCCATTAAAGTCCACTAACCACACTAACGTGCATGTAGGCACGCCATTATCCATTCAGTGTGATAAATCGATGACAAGGATTTCCGACATACAAATCCAAAGCCTTTGTACCCGTTTTAGTCGAAAATTTTCCCTCCCTCCCCAATATATCCCCCTGAGAGATTAGAATAGAAAGCTTTTAGCCAAATTCAATCCTTTGAGTATATATATATATATACACCTATAGATGTATGGTTCGCACCTCGTAACTTTTAGTCTAATTGGAATCTACTTCCATAAGGCAACTATATTCTTAAAAAGTTTTTTTTTTTTTTTTCTTTACCTTTCGAAAAGAAACCAAATAGCCACGTCAACATCACTCTTTTTCTCTCTCTCCTTTTTCTTTCCCGAAAAGAAAACTTTCGACAACTCGTGAATTTGATTAAAAACTTGGGAAAGTACTTTCATCTGTAAAATATTCTTTCCTGTCATTTAAATCGTTCCGCCAAAGATGGCTTAATTAATTAAGCTAGAATTAAAAATTTTTTTTCTGGAATTTTAAATAGAAAATAATAATAATATTTGAAACGTAAAAACACATTTTTTAAATCAGTATACTGAAAAAAAATTTATTTAAATCAAAATAAACTATAATTGAATCAATAATTTTTGTATTTGAATCAAATACCATTTAATTGATTCAAATAAAGTTTATTTGATGCAGATAAATATTTATTTGATAATAGACAAGTAAACGGTTATTTGAATCAAATAAATTTTTTTCAGTGTAATAATAGTAATAATAGAAAATAATAATAATAATAATAATAATAATAATAATAATAATAATACATTTATTTTTTAGTAGTAAATGTGTTTTTACAATTGAAGTAAAAAATTGATTGGAGAATTTATTTAATGTATTCCGCAAGTACTTTAGAAATGGAACATTTATATATTGATTCTCGATTTCGTGCTACTTTTGGCAACAGAAAAAGAAAATATATAAATATTTATTGACGATTTAAGAGATTTGTGAATTGAACACTATGTGTTTTTATTTGGAACACGTAACATCAAAGCGCAGGGATATCGATTTCTATAGAAAATTACCCTATTAAATTTGGTTTAGAGAATTTCGAAAACCACTGATCCGAATCTTTCGATCTATATAAAAGTACCGCTTCATTGGCCATTGGGCATCAATATACATATGTATATATGAATGCAAAAGAAAACTGCGAGAAAAATATTTTTTGATGAGATTGGAAAAAAAATTTTATGAGAAAAAAATCTTCAGATCAGTTATTTATATAGGAAATTATACTTTTGGCAAAAATTAATTTTCGATTTTTGTTCCGTCTATCAACTTGTAAAGTTTGACCTAAATTTTGAGGTTATTCTTTCCCATTGACCTAAACATTGAGGTTTTAGATAATCTATCAACTTGTCACATTTGACCTAAATTTTGAGGTTATGTTTGTCTACCGATCATTAAGGTTTCGTTATTCCTTTAAATTGTAACATTTGACCTAAATTTTGAGGTTATGCTTTCTTATTAACCTGTACAATTGACCTAAACATTAGGGTTTTTGTTCGACCATCAACTTGTAACATTTGGCCCAAATTTTGAGAGAAAAAAAAGAAAGAGAGGGGATAATTAATTTAGTTATATTCTTATTGACCTGTATGATTGACCTAAATATTGAGGTATTTGTTCGTCTATCAACTTATAATATTAAAACTTAAATTTTAAAGTTATATTTTCCTATTGACCTAAACATCGAGGATTTTGATCATCTATCAACCTGTCACATTTGACCTAAATTTTTGAGGTTATTTTCGCGTTTACCGATAATTGAGGTTTTGTTCTTCTATTAAATTTTAAAATTTGACCTAAATTTTAATGTTATGTTTTCTTTCCGACCTGCAGATTGACCTAAACAATTACAATTTGTTCATCTATCAACTTGCAATAACATTTGACTTAAATTTTCAGGTTATGTTTTCTCATTTGACCTGCAAATTTGATCCAAACATTCTCATATTTTTCGTCTATCAACAAATGTTTGCTTTTGACCTATAAATTTCGATTTAAATTTTTGTAGTTATTTCGCCTCTTGACCTGTGAATTTTATTCCGAATTTTTGACTTTATGTTTGTTTTTGACCTGTAAATTGCAATTAAAGTTTTGTAGTTATTTCGCCTCTTGACCTGTGAATTTTATTCCGAATTTTTTTTTAATTTTTTTGTTTTTGATCTGCGAATTTGGATAAAAATTTTTTTTTATTTATTTCGCCTCTTGACCTGTGAATTTTAGTCCGAATTTTTGATTTTATGTTTGATTTTGACCTGTAAATTTGGATTTCAATTTTTTTTATTTATTTCGTCTCTTGACCTGTGGTTTTTAGTTTGAATTTTTATTTTATATTTGCTTTTGACCTGTGAATTATCACTTAAATTCTATATTTTTCATCGTCACTGAAAAAGAAAAATTAAAATGATTTCCAGGAACTTTACTTTTTTAGAATTAGGTTATACATATATAACAGAAGGGGGTTGGGAGGGGGGGGGGGCTATAAGGTGGAAAATTGAGAAAATGTCAGTGACATCATTTTTTGTAGAAAATAATTTATATTCTTTCCGTTTGCAATTTTTTCCAAAGCTTTTATACTGATAGTGGCTGCTAATATTGTTCAATAAATCGTCATCAAAAGTAATGAGAAATCATCAAGATACATATAAATAAAGATAAAAATATTTTATATTTGCCAAAGAGGAGTTTCAAAAATAAGTCAAAAAAAAGAAAGAAAAAAAGAAAGATTTGTGAAGATTGAGTGAATAATTTATCACTATGTGACTTTTAGTGGTTCTTGATGTTGTTGTTGGGAGAGTTTTTCTAGTGGCCTCATATGTTTTGGGGAAAACAATTTCGGTAATGAATGTTACGTTATCTTGCAAACTTGATGAATGTAATGAACAACCTGCTGATAATTACTATCGAGGAAACGTTTGTTAGAGAAATACATTGTAAACTTTCGGTTTGAATATGGGAGTTGAGTTTGGCTCTATTTGTGTTGCATGGAGAAACTGATCACGTCCCATTCATTTGGCAAAGCTATATTATACAAAAGCAATATATAATGTTATACACGAATGATTCTCCAAGTGATGTTGGTACAGTTGTATCTATATATACGTGTATATACTTTTGCATTTGCTCAAGGGACGGCCTTCTTCTCATTCTTCACTTTGTTCAATGTATAAACGCCTCTCATTCAAAATATATACACCTTTATTTCTATAGCCCAAAGCACATTGCCACCATCAGCGAGAATTACCGATGATTCAACTTTCCGATTTGCAAAACCATTAGCCACTGCTTTGTTGTTTAAGCGATGAATTTATTCATTTTATTCTGCTCATTCTTTGCATCTTTTTATTTTATTTTCATATTTTTTTTTTTTTTTTGTTCGCTGATATTTCTGGAAGTTGTTTTCAATAAAAATAATATATATATATGTAGATAAAAAATACAAGCAGGTTTTCGATGTTACGACTTTATCTTCACTTCTTTCCTTTCGGATCGGAATACAACTAATTGAGCCGTTTTGCACCCGTCATCGGCGCTTGTATATTTGTAATTTTTCTTTTTACATTTCGATTTTTAAATTGTTGAGAGAATTTTCATTGCATTCGAATTTTTGTTTAATTGACTTTCAATTAACATGGATTTTTTTATTTAACATGAATTTTTATTTAAATGAATTTTTATCCTTAGGAAAATTTTTACTGAAGAGAAATTCTATTTAACCTATCAGTTATTATTTAAAAGAATTCTTATTTGAACTAATTTTTATTTAGCAAAATTTCCATTTCAAAGAATTTTGACGTAATAGTTATTTGACATAAAATCATTTAACATAATTTTCAATTGACATAAAAATTTAGCTGATTTAAATGTCATTTGACATAAAATTCATTTAACAAAAATTTCAGTTGACAAAATTCATTTCACGTAAATTTTATTTGACATAAAACACATTTAACGTAATTATCATTTGACATAAAAATCACTTGACATAAATTTCAATTGAAATAATATTCATTTGACATAAAATTCACTTGACATGAATGTTATTTGATATAAAATTCATTTCGCAAGAATGTCATTTGACATAAAATCCATTTGACATAAAATCCATTTCACATAAATTTCAGTTGACAAAATTCATTTCACGTAAATTTCATTTGACATAAAACTCATTTAACATAATTCCTATTTGACATAAAAATCACTTGGCATAAATTTCAATTGAAACAAAAATCACTTGACATTGAAGTAATATTCATTTGACATAAACGTCATTTGATATAAATTTCAAGACATAAAAATCATTTCACATAGAGTTCGTTTGACTTATAACTATTGGCGGTAATATTAAAAGTAACCAATCAGATATTACCAAGAAGATTGTGATTGGTCATTTTTAAATTTTGCGCAGATGTTTTTATGCAAAATGAAATTTATATCAAACGACATTTATGTCAAATTAATTTTATGTCAAATGAAATTTATATTAAATGAATTTTATGTCAAATAAAATTTATTTCAAGTGATTTTTATGTCAAATGAAATTTATATCAAGTGATTTTTATGTCAAATGAAATTTATATCAAGTGATTTTTATGTCAAATGAAATTTATATCAAGTGATTTTTATGTCAAATGGGAATTATGTTAAATGAATTTTATGTGGAATGGAATTTATGTTAAATAAAATAAACACAAAAAATTATTATGTGAAATGATATTTATGTTAAATGAATTTTATGTCCAATAAAATTTACGTCAAATGAATTTCATGTCGAATGACATTAATATCATATGAATTTTATGTCAATTGAAATTTATGTTAAATGATTTTTTGTCAAATAACTATTATGTCAAATAAGATTTGTGGAATATTCATGCAAGTCAAATTTTTATGATCAGTTGATACAAATATTTGCTGACTTCTTGCTTATGTTGAATTAGTTTAATTAGTATTAATAGTAATTAGTATTAATTTTTACACTGGAACTCCCGAAGGTGTCACAGGTGACACCTTGGGAATTTCACCTTCAAGGTGCTTAAAGGACAAAGTGGATAATTTGATAATTGCGATCATTTGTTAATTTTTTGAAGGTCGGAAATATTTTCCAATTATTTAATTCAAATTATTCTAATTGGTTCAAGAATAATCAAGTTCGGGTAAATATTCACTGGATTTTAATTTTCCTTTGGTTTCTTTTTTTGATTCTCTTTTGGTTTCCTTTTGGAAACCTACATAAGAATCCTACATAAGAATAATATTTGAAGAAAGTCTGTTTTGAATCTAGTTAGCTGGGCCGTTTTGCTTCATTATTATTATAACTGCGGCGAGAGTTTAAAATCGTTTTCTGGGAAGTCAGGACGTCCTGTTCTCGTGCCGAGTAACGAGTCGACGATCTCGAAATATGCGAAGCTGAAAGGGATGCAATTTTACGCACCAGGAGTCAGACCACTACAACTCAGGGCCAATCCTTGTATACGGGCAGACCTCCTTTGTTCTTGGGAACCATCAATGTCGACCGCCAGCACTCGGCAGTTTTACGACTTTTCTGCTTTCCAAAACAGAAAGTCAAAAATGAAAAAAAAAGATAAAACATCCATAAAAAAATCAAGCATCTGCGATATATGTCTTTTCTCTGCGGAGAAAAAATGGAAAAAAATTTTCAATCACGAGAGATCGAAAACGTGTATTGTTCATTCATTAGGTAGACACCGTAGTGTATAATGCCGAAAAAGGGAAATTTTGTGTTCAAAGAAAAAATGACTGTGAACATTGTGAATGTTGAATAAATGACTTTGAAGTCGTGATTGGTTATAGGGCCCTTGGATCGAGGTATTTTCTTTGGCAACCTTTGCACCAGGAAATCGACACCAGGGTAGGTCTGTCCTGATCAAGCTACACGGTTGTCTCGTCTTTTAAGGCACCCATTAGCTTCCGAGCTACTAAACATACCATCTCAAGTCGTTCTACGACATCAGACCATGCTTTTATTCCTCCTCTTCGAGAGTTGTTCCATCGCCTCCGCGCGAGGAGGGTTCATCGACTTTTGCTATCTATTATATATGTACACCGTCCAAACATTCTCCAACACCAGTGCATTTCAACCAATCTGCTTTGGTTCTTGCAGAAAATAAATCCTCCCCCCCAAAAAAACGACTAAATAAATAAAAATACGATTTTTACTGTTTTATTAACAAAGATCGAAATAAACTTTTACATAAGTTATTTGTATCTCTGAATTTTTTCAATCTAGGAAATAATTCAACAATATAATAAATTAGACAAAAGACGGACTGAGAATTTTGACGAAATGAAATTAAGATTGTAAAAAATAATGATTTAGGGAAGAAATGTGTTAAGTAATGTCGAATGGAGATTTTTATAATGAGATCATGTATTTGCTACTTTAGTTTTTTCTGTTCGTAAATTTTTTTTCTGAACGAAGGAAGACGGGAATTTTTTTTTTTTTTTTTTGTCGTTTAGGGTCTTGAGTATCAGATACTTATTACGGTGGTGCGGATGCTGTAGAAAGCATTCAGAGAGGTACTTTCTCCCGTTGCGTCTCTTGAGTTCAGACTTATGGGTGCGTATAACGTAAATGACTGTCCGATTACCGAGGCATTTCTTTTCAAAGTTATCTCGCTACTTATATACGATACAGGTGTAATGACGAGAACACGAGAAGAACGATGCGAAAACAAGCTGTGTGTGCTATCACAGTCAGGCATCTTCTTCTTCTCTCGATAAAATCATAACCATCTTTATATCCCTTTTCTTAAGTCACGACACAATTTCCTTTTTCCAACATCACCGTAAACAGGTAATTATAATTACCGATATGATCCTTCCGCCTTTATCAGTATAATCCAAGTGCGCGGATATTTTAAATACACGTATAGTAAAATGATCTTGAAATTTTTTGATTTGGTACTTTTAGGTTTTCTCTACAAGTGTTTACACCGTAGAAAGTTTCTTTTACAATACTTATACTATAAACTGTCGCAGTTTTAATTATAATTAAGCGTTTCTAGAATTTCGGGAAAACGATTCCAGTGGCAAGAAATTATAAACGAGATCTATTTAATTTTGAGCTGGCTGGTTGCTTTTCAAAGGAAATTATTTAAAAGGAACGAGCCGTATTTGATTCAAACGATCAATGGTTTAAATAAGCAATTGATCCAAACTATTATCGAATCTAGTTACCAGTGGTCCAAACTATCATCGATTCAAGCTATTGATCCAAAATATCAATGGTTTTAGTCTACGATTCATAGACCCAAACTTTTGTTGATTGGAAGGGAAGCATATATATAAATTTAGTACGACAAAGCAATACGCACGAAAGACTTGTAAAAATTTCAACACTATAGTATACTAATAATAATAATAGTAATCAAAAGCAATGCGCACGGTGGACTTGGAATATTTTTCTCTGACTACATTAGAAAGCAATGCGCACGGAGAACTTTGAAATATTTCAAGAAAATATTAAAGACAACTCTGATTACTTTATAATATATATATATATATATATATAGCTACAGAAAGTCGAAATTAGGAGTAATAGTCTACCGTCCAAAGTAAAAACCTAGTAAGTCGCATTTGCCATAAGAGCGAAAGTCGAATAACAGAGCTAAGGGACGCTCGCCCTTATGGAAAATGCGACTTACTGGGTTTTTACTTTAAACAGCAGTAGTACTCGTATTTGCCTGGACCTCCCTCGCTTTTTGCACCAGAGGAGAGGGAAACTAGAAAACCTCTACTGAGTACAACCGGTTTATCGACAGCCGAGTTCTAATACTGGACAATAATCGACAGTGCACATTATTATACCTTGACGTCAAACCTCCTGCTTGATATATCTCGATCGCAGGTGAAAAACACCAGGGCGGTCACCCATCGTAGTACTAACCGCACTAAATGCTGCTTAACCTCCGTGTGATTGCGAGCCAAAGTATATCCATCGGTTTAATGGATGATGAAAATTAGTGACATTGTGAAAAAAAATTATTAACGAATGTTTATTATTGGCCAAGATAGAAAATATAAAAAATGTGTAATTGTCTTTATTATCATCATCATCATCATCGGTTGAGGAAAAGTTTTGCGTAATAAAGGCTGGAACGTAGAGAAATAGGAGGCAATCGCATAACGAATTGCATCGGTGCCTTTATAGGCCTGGTGCAATTGTTGCACAATGGATTTGCATTCGAGAGAGAGAGAGTTGCAATTCGCGATGGCGCGACACGAGTGCCCGGGACTAGATACCTGTTAATTCCCTCAATTACTGCTGAAGCCGCACGCGAGCGTAATTAACAGGCAAAACCTCCGCGCGTACTGATCTGTACTCCGGTTTCCGCCTTTATCCCTAACTAAGTAATGAGTTAATTCTAATCTCAAAAGATTCTTCTTCTCATCTCGACGCAAAAGAAAAAGAAGAGGCGGAAGAAAATTCTCCTCCCGCGTTTCTTTTTTCTCAAAAATTATTATCCCATTGGGAATCTTTATACTCCTTTTGAAAATCAGTTGATCTTGCGTTTAATTAGTTCTTGTTAATTTTGTTTCCGACTTATTTGCGGATTAGAGAAATCCTTATAAATAGAGTCGAGTATAAATACGGTTTCGTTTGATCAATGAAAATTATTCTTGTGGAGTGAAAAGTAGATCTCTCGAGATCGCGTAAAAGTCATCGTCTTATCAAAATGTTCAACGACCCGGACGAATGGATCGATAATTAGAACACGGGTCGATCACGATTCAATTATCTCTACCTCGGTTTGCATTATCGGATAAAATTTATATGTGTTGCTCTAAAACAGAGAAATATACACACGTGCCGAGACTTGATGCACGTGTGCCTTTCTAATGTCGATGTGACTTTTTAAAAAAAGCGGCGTTCTCGAATTAACGAGAACATGCGGCGTTTAATATATATCTGTTTGTGTGTTATATACTCTTAAAGGTCCCAAGAATCCCATAAGGGGTGCTTCTTTTCAGGTGTCAAACACCTTTTTAAACTCCTTAAACCCTATTGTCGGTGGAAAAAAAATGGTATTGAATAATAAATCCCTTTTGTGTTGCAAACATAACCGATCTCTCGCGCGGGATCAGATCCTATAACTGAATTTATATTTATCTATGTAGAGTTCGAATAGCGATGAATCGAGATCGTTGCGAAAGCGTATGAATGCGTTAAATATAAATCACAATACGGTCTTTTCGAAACGATTATAGATCGCCCGACACAAGGCGATACGTGGGTTTTAAACGCAGTGGGACAAGGGGCCCAAGCAAAGGATCGTGAGGAAGGTCATGAGCGTGTTTATTATATTAAAATGCGTGTGAGTTAATCGTGAGAAATATCATGAGGTCGACGGTAGTTCCACTCAATTTTTCTCGTCCACTTGTGGAGAGAGATTTATTCAATGCAAAAAAAAAAAATCCAACGCAAAGATCATTGATCAATTTCTATCGATCCAAAATAAACGAACTGATCTAAATTACTAGTGATCCAAACAGTTAAAGATCGAAACGATTATTGATCCAAAGTAACGAAGATCATCATTGTACTGTCCAAAACCTAGTAAGTCGCATTTGCAATAAGGGCGAGCGTCCTTTAGCTTCATCATTCGACTTTCGCTCTTATGACAAATGCGACGTACTAGGTTTTTACTTAGGACAGCAGCATTCTTTAATAGTTATTGGATATTGTAGTTTGTCAATACAAACTTGATCCAAACTATCAAAGATCGAAATTATCGTTAATCAATAATGATCATTGATCCAAAACTATTGTAACATATTAGATAGCGAATGACGTCATACTTCCTAAATTAAAGACTCTAATCAGTCTGTGGCGAACCTTCGGTCAGTCTTGTGATTTTCCATTACTTTTAATATACTTAAATTACTTTATTTACCCTCAAACTATTAAATATATAATAATTTTGAAACTACCATTGATCAACGATCATCGATCCAAAATATCAATAATAAAATATTACGGCTAATAATTTCTTTCTGTTGATCAGTGTTATGGATAATAACGATTCTTGGGATGATGGAAATGTGCGGAAGTTATACTTACTACGCACATCATCCCAGTAGCTCATATTGAAATCGAACTTTCTCGCACAATTATCCTAATTGACAGAAGGAGCGGAGAATTGATTATTATCAAGTGATTTTGTTATATATACGAAAGAAATTGCACCTCGCTGAGAATGATAAAAATATTTGAAAATTAATATCAGTTTATGCCTCGTGGCGTAACCGCAATGCACCGCGCGGCCTGAGACAAGAATCATCTCACACAAATACGTTGAATAGACCAACATGGAAGTCGATCAGACTCCGTAATATACTTAACTTTGAATGAATATTCATTCGCATAATTTTCTCCTCGAATAATAATAATAATAATATATAAGACACACGGCGAGAGCCTTGAATTTTATGCTGGAATGTTTCTTTACTGAAGTGGGGAGCAAAAAAAAGCGCAATCTTATGCGTTACGGCGATATTCATAAATTATATTAGCATTTGATGTATCCCGTTAGATAGTTAAATTTTTGCTCAGCTTCCGGTTAGGAATATATTTTGAATGCCTTGCATTCGATTCAACAGTAAATTTGATTTCAAAGAAACAGTTTTACGTAGATATATATATATATATATTTCACGAATTCTTCTCCACAAGGTATTTTATTTCTTCCCACGGATTGTAATTTTTTCTTCTCGATCTTTGGCAGATTTTTAATTATAGCATTTCGTTAATTTTCCATTTCGCTTGGTTTTTTCTGGCGTAATTGGTTCTATAGTGAACTAATTTTAATTTGTAATGATTCAAATTATCTTTTATTCAAATCAATGGAACTGTTATTCAAATTGTTGTACTGATTCAAACAATCAATAATTCAGGGAGATTAAGCTAAGCTTTCGTAATCTGAGTTACCAATTTGTAGAAAGATCCTATGGGTACCGGTGATTAAAATAAAACTATGAATGATTCGAGTTATAATCGATCCTGTTAGTGATCCTTTAATAGTATTGATCCTAGCTACCAGTAATCTGAACTGTCATCGATATTAGTTGTCAATGATCCAGATTATCAGTTGATTTTAGTCTACAATTCATAGACCCAAACTTTTATTGATTGGAAGGGAAGCATATATATATAAATTTAGTACGACAAAGCAATACGCACGAAAGACTTGTAAAAATTTCAACACTATAATATACTAATAATAATAATAACAGTAATCAAAAGCAATGCGCACGGTGGACTTGGAATATTTTTCTCTTACTACATTAGAAAGCAATGCGCACGGAGGACTTTGAAATATTTCAAGAAAATATTAAAGACAACTCTGATTACTTTATAATATATATATAGCTACAAAAAGGAGCAAATTTGATCATTAAAAACATTCCGTAAAGTGGGAAAAAAGGTGAAAAATCTTCAGGAATTGAGAGATAATTGATGCAATTGATCCAAACTATCATCGATCCCAGTTACTATTAGTGATACAAAATATCAATGGTTTATCCTAACGGTTAGTGACCCAAACTGTTATCGATCCTAGCTACAGAAAAGAGCATATATTTGATCATTAAAATCATTACGTAAAGTGGAAAAAAAGGTGAAAAATCTTCAGGAATTGAGAGAAAAAGAGAGAGTGAGGTATGCGTGAGGGTTCAATTCATTGCGCGCGTGATTTTTGAAGAAAATATCGTCTGGACCACCATCGGTGAAAAAAAAATGGCAAAGACAATGGCGTCTCGTCTGAATGGTGAGAGCGCACGTTAGTGGTTAGAAGGTACTTTTTCATTTTTCTTCTCCTCGTTTCCTTTTTATCCGCAGTGCGACTAGCTTCGCGCAACATCCTCTCGACATGTACCTCCGTCCTCTTCGGTACGGATTTTTATCATTTTTACTCGATCCAACAACATTCTACAAGCAACAGCAACTACGGCAAGTGCTTCGTTAGAAACGTCCTTCCCTCGACTTCAACGACACACTCAATTCTCTCTCTCTCTCTCTCCCCCAGGATGACCAACCATTTTTCAACTCCTCTTCCTATCCCCCCTTGTCCCCTTTTACAACTGTTCACTTTGTAGTTTATAAATTTCCACTTTAGTATCCCTAACATCGAAATTCATGCCTCTTATTTCACGTATTATAAAATCTTATAGGAAATTCTCTATACTAACTTTCCGTTTTTATAACCATAAAGTATTGAAAAGAATTTATAGTTATTTATTTTCATTATAATTGTGGTGTTTTCATATATATATATATATATACATATAGTTGATAGTAATATGTACTGGATGGTAATGTTAATAGTTTGGATCATTATTGATTTAGAAAAATAGTTAAAGAAATTTGTAACTATTGGATTGTAATTTAGATTTAATATGGTGGTTTTTGTATGGTAATTTAGGATTAATGATACGTTCACTAAGATATTATTAGAATTATTCAAATGTGGCATTTTTTTCAATTCCAAGGAAAACGTGTTTTAATTAACCAATCCTCCCTCCTTTTTTTTTTTTTGAAAAATAAATTAACTAATAAATTTTTAAATTATCACGTAATTCTACGCATGTTTTATATAATATATGAAACATAAGGAATGGAGTATTGTTTTTTAAGTGATTATTTCCAGTAATAAACATTGTAAAGAGTGCATAACTGCATATAAAGTGCGTACTTTTCTTTAAAGTAGCAATTATAATTACGTAAACTCATCATAGTAAAATTAATACACATCTGGTATATTATTACATGCCAATTGCTTATAAATATATATACCGCATAATATTCAATTACTTATTATTAAAATAAATTATTATAAAATTTGTTTTCAATTTTTTGCATTTTTATTAAACGTTTTGTTACACTTGAAAAATAAATACTTGCAACGATATTACATATATAGTTTTAGGTTAAAATTTTCTATCTGTTAGGTAGTTAGAATTATACTAATTGGATTTTTTTCTTTATTTGGAAAATGATTTTGAATGAGAATAAGAAGAATGTTGTAACTAAGGAATGGGATATTTTTTTTTGTGATAAAGCGCGCAAATATGTGAGCATGTAAAAGCACGTTTTCAACTTTCACGCGAAAACGTGCAATAGACTTCTTTCTACGAGCAAATAATTTCCGCCACGAGACGTCTTTGCGAATGACCTTCTGAGAAAACGCTTCCGACTCGGAAATTTAATCCAATTTATCGAAAACAGGAAGATGAAAATTGATGCATTTGCCTGTAATCGAATTTACATAATCCCTATATATTTCATTTGCGATATATAATGATTTTCTAAATAGATTTCTATAGATTTTTTTCTAATTCGATATTTTTGTGATTACTTTAATAGTCTCCAAAGTGCTTTCAATTTCACGAGAAAGAAGTACATTAAATTTTGTTCTGAATTCTCATTAACTCGTAATTTATTATAAACTCTTTACAATTTGTTCCTTAAATGAAAACAAATCATTCATTTCACTATGAATTATAATTTTCATCATAACTTTGAATAAATCTTTTTTATTTTTTTTCATCGAATCTCTAAAAAGGATAGAGAATCATAAATAGAGAGAGAGAGAGAGGTAGAGAACATCAGTGTTGAAAAGTTTTGTATCAATAATATATATATATATATAGTGAACAAATATCGCTAAGGGCGTAATATTTTCTATGATATATAAATGCTTGACAGCACTGGATATGCTGTTGATCGATTAGAACTGACAAGAATCTTGTTCCACATTTCTTTCTTCCATTGGAGCAAATCTAGTTAAATATATATATATATTATATTATATTCAGCAGCGACATAATAATTTCTATCGAATTATTTAGTGAAACAAACATACAAGCGAATGATGTGGGGACATCAAAAAAAGGAGTTCATGTATATTAAATCATTCCAGAAATCACTTTCTCTGCTCAGTCAAATTTCTTTGATGCATCGAAAGGAAACTCGCGCGAGCACACGTAACTCGACACCTTAACCAGAGAGATAAAAAGATTTTATCTGAAAGTTATTTTTATCTTTCACTTGACGATATTTTTAAAAAGTTGTTCAAATTTCTTTTATTTAATTTTTTAATTTGATTAAAATAGATTAATTTGCATTAATGATAGCCAAATCGATCAATTTCATTGAAAGCCTAATTACAATTAGCCTCAAATCATTTGAATTTTCAGTCAGGGGTGCGATTTTGTAATTTCACTTTGACTTTGACTTTGACTTTGACTTTGACTCATTCAGAAACTCCTTTGTAGACCTTGACTTTACCTAAGTTTGACTTTGACTTCAACTTTGTCTAACTTTGACTCAGACTTTGACTTTGACTTTGACTTCAACTTTGTCTAACATTGACTCAGACTTTGACTTTGACTTTGACTTTGACTTTGACTTTGACTCATTCAGAATGTAGGAGACTCATTCTTTTGTAGTTTCATAAAATTTCGATTTGTCAAAGTCAAAGTCAAAGTCAAAGTCAAAGTCAAAGTCAAAGTCAAATTCAAAGTCAAAGTTCAAAGTCAAAGTCAAAGTCAAAGTCAAATTCAAAGTCAAAGTTCGACAAAGTTGAAGTCAAAGTGAAAGTCAAAGTTAGGTAAAGTCAAAGTCTACAATGGAGTTTCTAAATTAGTCAAAGTCAATGTTAAAGTCAAAGTCAAAGTGAAAGTCAATGTTAAAATCAAAGTCAAAGTCAATATCGAATCGGAAGTCAAAGTGAAATTACAAAATATCGCACCCCAGATCAGTAATTAGACTAAAGTTTCGATGACTAAAATTCGAACGAATGGTAGTCAGAATAAAAGTTGTAACTGATGAAAACAACAACAAAACGAGAATATTTCTGAAATATACTCTATAAAGAAAAATATTTCTTTCAAATATTAAAACTTGAGTTTTCATATTTAAATAAAGAAAAAGATTATAAATAGAAAGATTTTTACAGAAATACAAAGATTTCTTTCCCATAAGTAAAACACATGTTCCTGCAGGCGTTAAAGAATATTATACGGACTGAGATTCCCACTCGGGAAGTAGAGAGAGAGAGAGAGAGAGAAAGAGCTGATAAAACTGCGCAGCTGGGCAAAATAATTTACATCCAAGTGGCGTGGGTGGCAGGGAATCTAAATTCTAAATTTTATTCTCAAAGGTCTAAGTATTACCGATAAGGATAGTCAGGAATTTCGGTGTATTGTTTCAAATTTTTATTCAACGGAGTCGAAGAAACCGAATCCGAGAGAGAGAGAGAGAGAAGCGGAAAATGCGATTGCGATGCAAAAGACGTCGCGGATCCGGCAATAATTTTCCATCGGGCAAGCAGTTGCAGAAACGAGGGTTCGCTCTGCGACTTGACCCCAAGACTCATTTGGTTTGCAAAGTGCCACTACGACTATCGTCTTGCGATTTCATGTGCGAAATATCGCCATGCTAGAAAACGATGGACCCGCACGTTGTATTTATACCTATATAGCTTTGAAAACCCCCTTTTGACCCCAACGACAACGACTTCTCTCGCTCCGAGAATCGCACATTTCTTCCCTTGATGTGTGCTATGGTCTCAAATGATCCTGAAAAATGTGAGAGGAATTTCCATATAGGATGGATAAATTATTCATTCTCATTATTATTTTCAATCGAATTCGGTAGCAATAAACGAAAAATAATCTAATAATATTTTATCAATACAAACGATACCAATAGTATCATTGTATTCTTTCAGTTTCATTGTAACCTTTCAGTTATTGTATTCTTTCCGTCAAAGGAGCAAGTTTGTTTGTAGAAGCATTTCTCTTGCACTTTTTTACCGGAAAGAAATTTCCCGTAAAAAGCTGCAAGAGAAGCAATTTAACACTTAGAATCAATAATTTGTTCAATTTCCTGTCGTATTTGGGATCAAATTTAAAATTTTGGTAATTTGGATGATTGGAACTAGTTATAGTGGATGAAAACTTATTGGATCCATTTAAAAGTTAAAACATAGGATCAGTTTTTGGAAATATTTTGATCGATGATTATCTCGATGATAAAATATAAATCAACTATTACGTTCCGAGCAAGAACGAGGTTTTTAAATAAATAAATGATTATTTATCGCTAAGGCAAGTTTAGCTGATTAATCAGATTGGTAAAGCCTGATGACTTTTATTTATTTGTAGGATCGTTTTCACTTGTCAAATCTATGAGTTTTGCGTTAATAACAATAGGAATATTATTACCTTTTGTACATTTATTAAATATTATCAAATTAAGTTACATAAAGTTACAATTGTTACAAACTTGTTATTTACGTTTTAGAAGTCGCAAATAAAGGATACAGCTAAGTCGTTATAAGTTCGTTTTTGATTGGTAGTTTCAATTGAATTGAATTTATTTATATTTTATTTATTTCAATTCAATATGAAACTATAAAGTTTGTTATGTTACACTTATGTAACTGTCACAACTTGAATGTTTTTGTGATAATTAAATAGTTTTTACCTTCTCTAAGTGTTAATACATGTCACTTGCACCTATATTACGGAATAAAACTTGTTTCTAAGTGTGAGAAAAGCAACTTTGCAGCTATTGGTTATCAGGAAAGAATTAAGGAAAATTTTATGTTATCAAATCACAAACACGACAGTTAATTCAAAAAATTATTGATTCTAAGTGTTATTGCTTCTCTTGCATCTTTTTACGGGAAATTTCTTTCCGGTAAAAAACTGCAAGAGAAATGGTTCTACAAACAAACTTGCATCTTTGACGGAAAGAATACAATAAACTCGCGAATAATAGAAGGGTCGCTCTACAATAATATTATTGCTATTCTATTGATGGTATCGTTGGTACACCCAAATAAATTTTTATTTGAACCTAATAAAATTAATTTGTTCCAAATAAATAGTTTATTTGGCTCTGAGACAAATATATCTTTTTTCTGGGTGTATTGATAGGTATTGTTTCGTATTT
>JUFY01014127.1:7886-25153 GCA_001855655.1 Leptopilina clavipes
TTTTTTATTATTTTTTTTTTTTTTTGGTGAAGAAATGTCAAATTATTGAAAAAGTATTAGATATTGTCAATATATTTCAATTATTCATAAAAATTGTCTTTCCTTGGATTAAAAAAATTGACATTTTTTACATTGAATCGACGCACATTTTCGGTTGAATGAACAAAATTGAAATTAAATGAATGCCAATCTCCATTTGGACAATAAATTCACCTCCCACAAATTTCTGATTTCCTGATTAAGATTCGACTTTACGCAATCGTATCTCGAATGCGTAATATCGACAAAAGCGACTTGCCATTGCAGGGTCGAGAAGAGACTGCCTCTGGCGAAACGCGATTATCTAATATATCATTCGCCTAATATCGACTTTAATTAAGTACCAGCACCCCTCTCGATGGAATATACGCACGAGTTTCCAACTCCTCGACATGTTTGCCTGTTAAATAAGCACCAGTAAAGTGTCTGAGAGAACTTATTCATTCAAGAGAAATTATATTAACAAATTATTAGAGTTGTGACTAAATAGTATATAGTGATATAGTACAAGGAACATGATAATAAAAAAAGATGTACTAATTTAACGACAATAAAGTGAATGCTTCTGACATTAAATTATTCAGAAGAACAACAAACTCAATTATATATATATATATAGTATTGAGTCACCTTGATGAGCGATGAATTGAAGAAAATTTAGTTGAGTAAAAGGAGAGCATAACGAAAAGAAAAAAAAAGATATACTAGCACTTTGCTACATTCCTGATGAGATATTTGCATATGAGGAGCATTATTAATTCTCTCTCTTATTATATGTATATAAGTAGTTTATTTTTCTCTTTTTTTTCCTTTGGGGAATTATTTTTTACTTTAAGCAACAACTTTTTTGAAATATAATTTCGATTACCTAGATTTTATAAAAATTGTTTATTTTTCTTTTTATTTCGTTTAGTTACTAATTAATGGGATTTCTTATTGAAAAAATTTGTTATTTTCAGTTTTGAAAATCAAATAAATGTTTCTTAAGACTTGGGATTTATTTTTCTTATTCGATTATTTAAATGTTATTTTAAATTTTACAGACGTAAATTTCTCGCTTTTTCTTTTTTATTTTATTATGGTGTGTTTCGAATGACATCAAGGAGAATCGCGCGCAACTTTATTCTTTCGTTGCGCATGGCAAATTTTCTTTAATATTTGTCGTGTTTTAAATGTTAAGAGAGCGCTGATTTCAAAGTAGAGGGGCGAATGATGCGCAGCGCGGCCACTCCGCATTTCTCCCTTTTTATAAGAGCACTATAAATGATGAAGAAGTTGAAATAAATCGGTAACAAAGAAACTTGAGTCACACAAACATTTGGAAGCAATGTTCCAAATTTACCAAATTTGTTTCATTTTTTTAATTCAATTTTTAACGGTAGTTCTACTTTTCTTTTTGAAATTATTCATATAGTTATTGTATTCACTTGACGATCATTGGAAAAAATTTGTTTAAACAATAAGATTTTTGTTCATAATTTTTATTATCAATTTTATTTTTAAGTTTTATTTTCAATTTTATTATAAACTATGTCTTTAATCAAGGTTTAAATACGCAAAAACCCCAATAAACGTTGGAGTAAATATATATAAAATAAAAAGAAATCAATTATATTATCAATTTTATTATCAATTATTTTATTAATTTTACTATCAATTTTATTATCAATTATTTTATTGGTATTACTATCAATTTTACTATCAATTTTATAATATTCAATATTTTAGATTACTTAAATTTTGAAATAAGAATCATTGTAATGCGTTATTAACAAAATGAAAAATTGATAGGAAAATGTCTTGCTAGAAACGTCTTTTTCTACTTAACTCTTTTGTATCAATATTTTACTGTTTTTATTTATATTCGTGCTTATAAATAAAGTCAGTAAAACAATAAAACTGAAATTTCCTACAATATATTTTTCGCATAATTTTTATTGTAACAAAAAATTATAATTTTATTATTATTATTATTATTATTATTATTATTTTCATTATTTTCATTATTTTTATTAAAATTTCATTAAGTTATTGCGATAAAAAAAGGAGAAATAAAGAGCGTAATAGAAAATAGGAGGAATAGTGTATATAAAAAGATTGTGAAGAGAGAAATAGCCTGCTGAGAAAATAAGAGAGGAAAAAAAAGAATAGAGAACGCTCCTTCATGCGGCTGTTTGCCTAGCAATTACTATAAGTCAGTGACGCGCTTGTCTGGACGTTAATTAGTTGGGGCTATTAATTGGTCGCTGATAAGCTTGACCGTATACAGCGTCAAGAGCCACGTGTCTACATTGAACAGGATTCCAGGATTTATTCCTACATAAATGCAGGCGAGTCCTTATGTATTTATACATATATATTATATATATATATATATTGAGAACTGCAAAAGCGGTTCTTCGTTCAGGAATGTGTTGCTTCCTCTTGTTTTCACATAAAATCCTGATGCGCAGCGTGTCAGCCGCATATGACAACATTTCAAGTTCTAGTAGACTTGATTGTATAAAACTGGAATTTTTTGTTGTTCCCACATGAGGATTTTATCGAAAAAATAAATAGAAGTCAATATTGAAAATTGTCATAAAATGTATATGAATGTTTTGGAAGTTATTATTTTTTTTAATGAGAAAAAACGCCTTTGAAGATGTAAAATGAATTGAGAGGTGTGAATATATTCTCCTCTCTGGAAAGTCGATGAAAAATCTCAATTTTTGTGTTTTTGTACGTAAAACTTGTAATAATTTTAATTTGTAAAATTGAAAATTCTTTTCTGTGTGAATTGAACAAGAAGTAATTAATATATTTTAGATTAAAATATTTTTTTAAATAATAATTAAAATATTTTTTAAATAATGACTAAAATATCTTTTAAATAATGACTAAACTATTTTTTAAATAATGATTAAAAATATTCTAATTAGAATCTTGTTTAGATTTCAGAAAGCTTGTGTCAAATATGGAGTACCTGACGTTGATCTCTTCCAAGCTGTTGACCTAATGGAACGCAAAAATATCTCCCAAGTGACGAATACAATCTTTGCTATTGGTCGAACTGTGAGTGTTTCGATAATTTTTTTTTTTTTTAATAATTTATCATTTATTTTCAATGCAATGTTTTATTATTTATGAAGACCGAGTAATAAAATCATTATTTATAATTATTTACATTGTTTAATATATCAAAAAATATTTTTAATTTTTTCTTTTTTTTCACGTAATGTTTATTAAGTATATGATTTAAATAATACGATTTTAAATTTAAATATACGATTTTATATTATATATATTATATACATTTTATTTTTTCGTAAATTAAAAATATTTTTATTACAAATTGCGCAGACATACAGACATCCAGAATGGCGTGGTCCATATCTGGGACCAAAACCATCAGAAGAACACAAACGACACTTTACTGAGGAACAATTAAGAGCAGGAGAGGCTGTTATTGGTTTACAAGCTGGATCAAACAAAGGAGCTAATCAATCTGGTCAAAGTTTCGGTGCCACGAGAAAAATTCTCCTTGGAAAATAGAGGATCGAAAAATTGAAATTTCACCCTAAATATAACTTTTATATTCTTTAAAGTTATATAATATATATTTTACTGTTATTCGTTGTTATTAGATTTTATTGTTTTACTCTATTGGGTTATTAATAATCGAAAGTAAAAAACATCGTAACAATTTCTTTATTGATACTAATTGATACACTGTAATTAATTATTCATTCATTGGTTATAATAATTAATAAATTATTACAACCATAATTAATTAATTCTTTATTATAATTTTATAATATTCAAATAGAAAATAATAGGAAATTGTATATCGAAAAATTGAAATCGGGAAAGAAAATAATAAAATATTAAATATATTTGACTTATAGAGAAAGAAAATAATTTATAAAAATTTGATTAATATTTTGACAATTATATATATAAATTTTTGTTGTTTATTATTTATGTATATATATATTATTTTTAGGTTTTCTCTGCGACAGTTGAGTTGTGGATGCCTGATACTGGGTTCCTGGTATGACTGAGAATTGTATGTTTGTAGCTGTAGAGTATGTATCACTATATACATATTCGAGTTGTGTGAACAAGAGTGTTATCAGCACGTGACGTGTACATACGCAATTTCTTCCCAGTTTCTACACCGTGAAGCTTCGAGGATCACAGGCAAGTATCTCACGCTGGAGGAACGAGTTACGAGTCCAAATATCAATTTCATTTCTTATGCATTACATCGAGTTGTAAATATAAACAAATAAAATTACATTATCAATGTTATATTACAACGTGAATATTTTAAATCATTGAATTTCAATGTTTTTTAAAGTATTATCGATAAAATTAAACGGTTGGTAAATTATACTTTTTCAATGAAATTTATTCACTGGTTAAAATAATGAGAACTGACTAAACGTTTTTTTTTTGTTTTTTTTTTTAATTTTAGGTCTTTTCAAATGTAATGAGAATTTCTTTGAAACAATGATAACAGTATATAGTGTTGAGCAACCTCGTGGCAAGGATGACGGCAGACCAGTTCTCTGACTTGAATAGGTTCTCAGCAACTCTGAGAAGGTTCTTGGTTGTTTCTTTACTTCCTAAGATCCTCATAAAAGGGGAGCGTCTCGGAGTGCCGCTCGAATCTTACCTCATTTCATCGCATGAATTTTTAATCAAAACTCATAGATATACTTGATTATGTTTACTCTTTCTTCAATTTCTCTATATAAACTTAACACAACCTACACAAAAATATTTTCCTTTCATTTTTCCCCTTTAAAAGACAATTCTTTTTCTTTATATTACTATAAAGTTTCTTAAACTATTTGCAACTAAACGATTAACTAACATTCCCCTCAAAAAAAAATTATCTCTAATTTATCAATTTTCGTAAAATTACTATTTAGATTCATTGTCAATATAGAAAGATATCGGCAATATTTTTTCTCTAAATTCTAAATCAGTATCTTTATAGAATGATACGAAATGTTTCGGAAATTTTACTCTACTTTGTTAATAATTTGTTTAAATAAAAAATTTGAGAAAAAAAACCAAAAGGAATTTTACTGCATTTTTTCTTCGAATTGTATGGGAGGAAAAAATTGTAAATTTGTGAAAACTATTCAACTACTTGGTTCAATAATATTCCAGGGAAAAACGAGTCTTTCCAGTTTCATTTCTTGTCGACCAACTCGCTTGCTCTGATCTCCGGATTGTAAGGAGTCTCTATTCTGCGACAAACGGTTAGAAACTCCCATTATGAATTGTAAACTTCGAAAAAAGAAGGAAATGGGAGAAAAATATGTTGTCTATTTTATGTACGTATATGCAACCTTTACAGGTGTATTTTCTCTGTATTAAGCTCTGTGTTACTCACATATACAAATACGTTTATACAAATACGTAGGTACATGTACTCTTTACAATACATTCACTCACTCTCTCTCTCTCTCTTTATTCACGCTAAGGAAACGATTTACTTGCTTTAGAAGAATCGTAAAATTTCTTCTAAAATCGGCAAATTTTAAATCAATCCAAATTAGACGATTTTTGACATAGTTTCTAAATCCCCAAATCTTTTTTAAGTTTCAAATGAAGGGAAAAATTTTGTTTAGGTAAAATATTGAATCTATTGTCGTAAAATTGCGTTTATTGGTATAATTTAAAGAAGCAATAATACTTTTATTTTTGAGAATATTTCTCTATTTTAAATATTTCTTTGTGTTTGAATAAAAATGTAAAAAGTAGTAAAAAAAAACTTTTTTAGAAAGTTTTTAAAGTTGAATAAATCCTTTAGTTTAGAGGGTTTTAGAGACTAATTAAAAATCTCTTTACGTACAACAATTGATTGTACTTTAATCAAAGGAGGAAATTTCTCAAATTTTGAGTTTTATCCTGATTGAAAATATATATTTTTTTTAAACAAATGTCTTTGAAAATGTGTACAAAATAATAATGCAGTAAATTGTTTAGATCTAAAGATAGAATTTTGATTTTTATATAGTATTTTTCAATAAAAAAATTTTTTCCAAATTTTCAAAAATTTTTCGAAAAACAATTTTTTTTTTTAAATAAATTTTATAAATTTATCGATTGAGTAATTTTGTCTGCCATCTGTAGTGAGATATGTTAGACATTTGCTCGTAGTTTGCTTGTGTGGAAATTGTGTTTCAGTGAGAAAGAACATGGACGAAGTTTTCAGTGTGTCTCCTTCAAAAAGGTATGTTTTTTATCAATTTTAATCATGAAAAAAGTTTTACAATTAGATTTGGAATATGTCATTTCTTTATATTTATCTCGTAAGTGTAAATTATTGAAAAATTATTTGCAAAAATCATGTTATTTGTTTAAAAATAATAGAAACAATACGTTTTTGAAGTATTGGGCGATGTTTACGAGAGAAAGTGTTATTAATTTTTGTTAAATAATAATAGTGTGTCATTAATTTATGTTCTTAATGTATAAGGGCATATTAATTTTATTGATTATTTATCAAAAATAAATATGAAAAAATACTTTAATTTTCTATAATAAAGCGTGAGACTGCTTTTTGTTTTTTGTTTTTTTGGAGTAAAAGTTTTTGGAGCAATATTATTCTTAGTAATGTTTTATATTTTTGTAATGTGTTTTTTAGATAGATTTTTATATTATAAATATATTTTGCTGTCACAGGAAAATATATTTTTATAAATTTATTGTTATGGGATAATTTTTTTAGGTAAAAACAATAAGGTGTCATGCTGAAATCGAGAAAAAGTTATATTTTTATTGAAACGTAATTTTGGATTAGTAGAAACAATAAGAGACGGTGGATTTTAATATTTACCTTTTGATTCTAATGAAACAAGATGCCTTCTACCTGTGGCGATGTCGTCGAAGTTGCTGGTAAGGTGCTCCGAAATATTAAAATTAAAATTTTCTGGAAATAAAATTAATTTTTTTTGTAATTTTTCGTTTCTTTGAACTCCTTTGGAGAATTATTATTTTCAAATGTATTATTTGCATATTTGCACATTGTTTTTTATAAAATAATAAATAGTTTATTTTAATAAAGTGTAAAATTTGTAGTGTTTAGTTTGTATTAGTTTTTATTAGTTTTTATTCGTTTTTATTAGTTTGTAAAATAGTTTTTATTTAAACTACTATTATTTTTTTCTACATTCAATAGTAAATTTAATTTGAAAGCATTTCGACACAGTTTTCTTTTCTAAAATGTCTCCGATGTTCTTTCATATTCAAAAAATAAATCAGCTGAAATAACAAAGTATTAATAAAACTCTCACAAAGAAAATGTTCTCTTGAATAGCTTATCTTTTTGAATCTTGAACGTTTTCTCAATTTTACATTCCATTAAACTTTACGTTGTGCAACAAAATTCTAAGTTGAAAATGATTTTATAACGGATCTTTCGTATTGTTATTTTTCATTTTTTTATTTTTTATTTCCATATGATTGAAATTTACATACATGTTTTTTACAGTAGAAAAACAGAATTCTAATTTTATCATTTTGATATAGGGAAAAAATGCAACTATATTTAATTAATAATCTCATTTCTAGATTTTCTTTCGAAATTTATTTATTGACTTTGTTGTTGTTTTACAGTTACAACTCCACAAACAGTGGCGGACGGAATTTCGAGTACTGACAGTGTTGGTACTCATAGTGATGTTTCGGTACTGACGACAATTTCTGGTAGACCAAGAATGGATGTTGCTTGTGTTCTAGATTTACATCAACCTGAACATCTTGCTCAAAGAAAAAAAGCTTTTGAAGAAATTAAACACGCTTGCAATTTAGTCAATGCCAAGATGCATCATATACAAGTATAAAATTTACTAGACTAAAATAATTTTACTAAATTAATCATTTTACTAAATTAATAATTTTACTAAATTAATAATTTTACTAAATTAATATTTTTAGTAAATTAATAATTTTACTAAATTTTACTGTATAAACAAAAAGAATCATAAAAATCAAATCTTGATAAATTGAAATTTTTTTTTAAGTTCGAGAAGCTGGATTTCGGAGAAACGAACGTACTGGACACGTTTTATAACGCAGATGTTGCAGTTGTTGATTTGAGTATTCAACTTCAGCAATCAGCTCTTTTTTATCATTTGGGAGTTCGCGAGAGTTTTGACATGAAGGAAAATATTCTCTTAAATAACGATACAGATGCTGAAGCAACAATTAGACTCAAAGTAAGTGGCAAATTATTTCCTTTTCGATAACAAATTTCGTTCATATGAACTTAATTAAATTTGATTATAAAAAATACCTTTAGGAGAAATTTTCTTTCATTTCATTGTAATTGGTATTTAATTTAAATTCATTCAATTATAAATTCAATAATTTATAATAAAACGGGATAAAGTGGGAAATATTTATATGGAAAAAAACAATATATTGAATTACGTTTATTACGTTTATATTAGTTGTGCGATGAAAAATGTTTTGTAAATCACTGCACGAGACATTTATGTGCATTCCTTAAGGGAAGAGAATGATGACAAATAATATGCATATGGCCTTGGTGATTTATTAAAGCTTACCATATAGTGTTGGTCTCAATTAAAAGTGTTATTAATAAACTTGAGAATAATACGAATGACCTAGTCTTATAGCAATACCTTGTTAAGAAATTGTCCTTGATTTTTAAAGAAAAGTGCAATTAAAAAGAATTTACGAGTAGTGTGTAAATCTTCATAGTTACAAAATAACAATAACTCAAATGTTAATCATCAATTTTCCTGATATTCTGCATGTCGAGAAAATATTAGACATGTGCTTTTTTATATCAGCTGAAAAAAAAATCCCAGGTGTAAAATATTTCTAACCCCCCTTGTTTATAAAAATAAATTGCATTTTATATTTTCGGACTTTTTTTATAATTCTTTGAGGAAAAAATTTTCCGCTCTAAATTTGAATTTGTATAAAAATTTTAACTAATTTGAATTAGTGACTGACTTTTTTTTGAATTTACTATGTAAATTACTAGAAATTTCTTTTACTATTCCTAATTCAAAAACTACCCCTTTATCAAATAGGATTTTTTTCAAATGGTTTCCATTCATATTTTTTATAAAAATTCCAAAAATCGAATATAGGGAATATTTAAGAAGCCGAAATAAAAATAATTGAAAGAATTGTGATAAATAAAACTAAAATTACAAAATCAAATAAGGAAAAATAACTGAATATGGAAAAATGGCAGGATTTATTAAATAAAAATATAATACAAGTTAATTAGAGAAATGAATAAAAAATAAACTGCAATGGTTATTTACCTTTGATAAAAGATCTATAGAAATAAAAGTTGTGTATATCAGGAAGTATAAATGAGTTCATGTTCTTAATATAGCCATTATACCATAGTAGTTGCTGTTCATACAGTCAGTTAATTCACAATAAAAGAAGAAAGATGTGCTTTTTCAGTTTTATAATTTTAAAACCGTGGACATTATTTATTTGCTTCGAAATTTATGGTTTACTGTATTTTATTCTACAAGGCTTGCATGAAAATTGTGAAGTGTCATTAAAAATAAAAAAATGCCGTCATCTATTAGTTCCGATTCAAGTTTATACGTTTACTTTATAATAGATGCAATATTAATTTTATTGATGACATTCATATTGTCATTGTACATTCTCCTTAGAGGTCATTTACTAGTGATTCAAATTTTATAAACTATTTAAATTTTACATTTGTACTTTTAAAAATACTCCACAAATATTTGAAAAACTGTTTGTAAGTCTTGTTTTTGATTAAGTACTTTACCTATAGTAATTTTTTTTTATTAAATAAATTATTTATTTCTATTATTATAAAATAAATATATTTTCTTTTTTAAATTAATAATTTATTAAATTAATTTACTTTCTTTTTTTATTTATTTTCATTAATTAATTTATTTCAGCTCTTCTTTATCAATTTGATTTAATTTAATTTTTGGATTATTAACTAATTGGTTAAGTTTATTTTTAATTTAAATTTTCTTTAAGTTGTCATGTGGAAGTTACACATTTGTTTCCTATCGAGTAATGGAATGTGGAACGTGTGTTTCAACGAGTCCAGCGACTAGTATTGTTACTGGAGATGAAGTTATCGATCCGAAACAACATTTAACTTTAAAGTTGAAAAAGCTATTTCAAGATGTCGAAATACAATCGAAGTAAATTTTCCCAAATTGTATTTTTACGAAATATTATTTCAATTTTCGTTGATATATTAACTTTTGCAATTATTTGCAGAGCTCACATGAAGGAGAAATTCTTAGCAGATTTACGAAAAGCTCGCGATACTTTGACTGGCGAGGAGCTTTCGAAAGCTTTGAACAATATGCGAAAACGTTTAGACGATCCGAATGTTCTTTCAGGAGAAGTTGTACTCAATGTTTTGATTTCGTTCCGTGAAATACAGGTAATTTTCTAAAATTGTAAAAATTCGAGTTTGAATTTTTGAATTAATTTAATTTTTATTTAATTTTTAATTTTTATTTTATTATAAATTTTGTTTACAATCTTTTTGATTTTTTAAAATCTTTTGTTTCTAGGATTACGATGCAATGGTTCAGCTTGTCGACGATTTGAGAACTGTGCCGAATCATAAAAATTCAATAAACACTCCTGCCATTCGCTACTTGTACGCCTTCGCTTTGAATCGAAGAAATAAGGAAGGCGATAGAGAGAGAGCTTTGAGAGTTATTGAGAAAGCATTAGAGAAAAAAGAGAATAATGTTCCTGATATGCTCTGCTTATGTGGCAGGATATACAAAGATAAATTCGTCGAAAGTCGTCACTCTGATCACGATAGTTTAAATAACGCAATTCACTGGTACAGAAAGGGTTTCGAGGTATTTTTATTTTTCAATGTTAATTGAATTTACTTTCGTATCATTTCATCTTATTTTCGATTCAATTTTATAAATCTAATTTTCCTGCAATTTCAATCTAATTTTATTTAATTCTATTCAATTTTCATTCTAATTTTACTTTACATTTTAAATTTAATTTTACATCGAATTTCATTTTATTTAATTTTTCCATTTAATTTTGATATGAATTTTTATTTCAGGTCCAACCGAATGAATATGCGGGGATAAATTTAGCCACATTGTTAGTAATAGCTGGCAATGAATTTTCGAAAAGTGAAGAGCTACAGCATATAGGAATGGTACTCAATAATCTTATCGGTAAAAAAGGCAGCCTCTCGAGTTTGAAGGATTATTGGGATGTGGCTACTTTTTTCGAGATAAGCGTCTTAGCTGAAGATTACACCAAAGCAATTCAAGCCTCCGAGTGTATGTTCAAATTAAAGCCCCCCAATTGGTAGGATATTCACCTCTTTTTTCCTCAATTTTAAATTTTAAACCCGAGAAAACGAATTAATCATTAATTATATTATTTTAAGGTACCTAAAATCGACAATAGGCAACATTTCCCTCATTGACAGATTTCGGAAGAAAAATGAAGAAACCGAAACATCACCCGAGGAACAAATATTCGGTTTCTGGATGGATTATTTCGTCGAAGCGACTAAAAGTGAAGTTGGAGATAGCATAAGATTTCCGGTTATTATTATTTTTCAGTAAATATTGTTTCATTTTTTTTGGTATTTTTTCTTATTGTGAATTTTTGTTTGTGTAGATTTTAGTTTTGGAGCCGACAAAAATTCTAATGCCAAGTTATGTAAACGTGAATCTTGGTGCCGAGGAGAAGTCGATACAAATTTGGAATTTGTGTTTGGACAGTATGAAAAAGAATTGCAAGCAGGTTCACGATTGGCTTTTCACTGCAAATATGATTCGTAGTGTAAGTTTGTACAAGCGAGATGAGAGATGTCTGTTTTTATATGTGCATCAAAACTCGGATGACTTCCAAATGTATTTTCCGTCGATTCAATGCAGACAACGGTTTTATAATCTTGTATTGGAAATGACGAGAGATCAGGAAGGCATGGTGACAGATTTGGACGCTTATATGACAGGCGAAGGAATGAAGGTTTGTTTATTTCTGAATTGCAAAAAAAAATTAATTTCAAATACCTAATTGAAAATATTTTACTTCACATCATTTCCTTTTTCCACAGTTTGAATACGAACTCGATGAACAAAATAAGCGAATTGTTTTGGGAAAAGGGACCTATGGAATTGTCTACGCGGCCCGAGATTTAAACACACAGGTGAGAATTGCCGTGAAGGAAATTCGGGAAAGAAATTTAGGAGACGTACAACCGCTCCATGAGGAAATTAAATTACACAGTCAATTAAGACACAGGAATATCGTTCAGTATCTCGGTTCAGTGAGCGAGGAAGGATTTTTTAAAATCTTTATGGAACAAGTGCCCGGCGGTAATCAAATTTCAAATTTAAAAATATTTATTCACAATACATTTTGAATTAAAAATTTTTTCTTTTCCTTTCAGGAAGTTTATCGGCGCTATTACGCTCAAAATGGGGTCCCTTGAAGGAAAATGAATCAACAATTTCCTATTACACGAAACAAATTCTAGAGGGACTGAAATATTTACACGATCAAAAAATTGTTCACCGTGATATAAAAGGTTCAAAGAAAGCAAAAATAATAATTACGATTCAATAAAAGTTTTCTATTTAAAGCGAATATTCTGTCTATATTTAAATGAAAATTTTTTATTTATAATTCAGGTGACAATGTATTGGTCAACACTTATAGTGGTGTTGTTAAAATATCAGACTTTGGCATGTCGAAACGTTTGGCTGGCCTTTGTCCGAGTACCGAAACGTTTACAGGGACGTTGCAATACATGGCACCAGAAGTCATCGACAAGGGACAACGTGGTTACGGTGCACCGGTAACTTTTTTTTCATATTTATCTTCCGCAATATTTTACTGGAAATTTTTATGTTAGTGATTTTAAAATGTAAGAGTGAATTTTGAACATTTTTTTTTATTCACAGGCTGACATTTGGTCCCTCGGTTGTACTATTGTGGAAATGGCAACGGGGAAACCGCCATTTATCGAACTTGGTTCTCCTCAAGCCGCTGTTTTTAAGGTAATTATTTATTGTAGGAGATGTCAATTTTGTTTTTAAAAAATCCACATAGTTAATATTTTTATTTTTTATTATTTACATGATTAAATTGACATCTCCTACTATATTCGTCTAATCCAAAAAACTTTTCATCTTTTACTGTAATTATTTATTATTACAAAAAATACACTTGTGAAATTATAATAAGTATAATTATTTGCTTAATTTACTTTTTTATTTTTTCTATTTATTATTTTTTACTTTCTATATTTTTATAAATTCTTTTAATTTTTTTTTTTAGGATTTATTATTTTTAAAATTATTTTTATCATCTTTTTAAGACTTATTATTTCAAATTTATTTCATAAATTTATTGTTCTAGGTCGGTTACTATAAAATTCATCCGGAAATACCGTCTGAATTGTCGGAGAGGGCAAAAAGTTTTATTCTTCGTTGTTTTGAGCCAAATCCTGATGTCAGAGCGAGTGCCGCTGAATTATTAGAAGATCCATTCTTGACTGAGTAACATTTTTTAGAATAAAATTACTTTTCAGAATAAAAATTCCTTTTTTTTTCATCGATTGTAAAATTAAAATTTTACCAATTTATTTAAGATGAAAGTAAAATTTTTCAATCCATTTTTTAACTGAATGGAAAATGAAATAAAAAATTGTAATTCAATTTAATTAGTTTATTAGTAATAATTTTTTTATTTCAATTTTTTTTTAGAAAGAAAAAGACGTCCCGATTGGCAGCTCCGCCTGATTTTAGTCGAAGTATATCCGTGCCTGCTGAAAGATTGGAACGACTTGGTAAATGTGATAAGACTAATAACAATCACATAGTTCCGGCAGCTCCCATTCAAGCATCTCAATCGGATGACAGGTAAATAAATTTATCACCAATATTCTTATTGACGATTCTGATTTTCTGAATTAAGTAAGAGATTCTTTAGTTTAACAAAATTTGTGTGAATTTATTTTGCTGTATCGCAATTTTGCATTCATCAAGCTTTCCATTTGGTTTCACTAGGTACTTGTTTTGTTTTTATTACAATTAGCAGTGATGTATCAATTTGTTTGCTTTTTTTTTTAATTTTTACACACAATCTCTTGTTTAGTATTTGTATTTTTATATTCTAATTATTATTATTGAATGTTTTTTTATCCATTCGTTTTCTTTTCTTTATTTCGTATTAATAAAAAAATACAGTAAACTAAAGAAACTGGTAAATGTTAAGTTGAAATAAAACACAAATGTTTTTATTTTAAGGGACAAAGATTAATTTTAATTTTTCTCTCGATATATTTTAATTTGAAAAATTCAATTCTACTTTATCCCTTTGAGACCCGAATTATTTCCACCGATTAGGTTTTTATAATTTTATATTTTCAAATTTTAATGTTTATGAAATTTACAATGTAACTTGTATTGCAAACTTACTAAACTTTGACGAGCTTTTATTTTCAGTAATACGGTGGAATACTAAATTGTTTTAATCTTGAAAAAAGTAATATGTAGAAGTAATCCACTGGATCAAAACTGTAATTATTACTAATATTAATAAATAATTAATTTCTAGTTAAATAGAATTGATTTAGTAATAATAAATTAACAATTTACGAATAACTAATAACGAGAAAATTGAAGGACTAAATTGAAGTATATTATTTTTATTCATTGATTAATTGCAAAATTTGGTTTCCACATTAAATTGGCTATAGTTTTCTAACTTTTTTTTTAATATTAACGGTAAAAGTGTCATGTGTAGCGGAGGGATATCAAAGTCGAGTCCATTGAGAGAGAGAAGTCCAGCCCACCTTCTATCCCCCATCCGCATGCCTACTACTACGTCTCTTTCATTTAACAGGTATAGTACTTATTCCCCAGTTGATTTGCGCAAAAAAAAATTATGTCGCCCTTAAATTGAAATTTTTTTTCTCTAATTTAAATTTCTCAGAGCAAAATAAAATCATAAAATACAGTTAAAATTGGCGTAAATTTGAATTTTGATGTAGTAGTAGTAGTACTTTTTAAAACAATTATTTTTCGTAAATGTTTATGTATAATTGCAATAAATTATTTTATTTAATAAAAATCACTATGATTTTCGATGCATTACATATCTGGCTAAATAAAATTGTTTATGTGAACACATTTTCAAGTTATAGTGTTTTCCAAATTGAAAGCTTCAAAATTTATGTACTTATCAAGTGATTTTAATTAATGTTTGATTATTATTAATTTCATTTATGAATTAGGATGTACATTTTTTTAATTAGGTACTTAAAAGCGGATGTATTCGCTGAATAAATTTTTTTTTGGAAAATATTAACATAGCATAATATTATGTCGTGTTATAATAAAATATAAATTATTTTAATTAAGAACTAAGAAAATTGAATGTTTAGTCATTAGTGTAATAAGTTGTATTTGTTTCTACAGTAAAAATCTCTAACAACACGGATATAACAAAACAAAAAAATAACAAAAGTATCTATTTGAATATATTAATTGCTAAAATTAATTCATTTAGAATCATTCGAGTATCTTTTAATTATTAATTTCTTTAATAATGTAGTAAAGCAAATCATTAATATTTTATTTGCTTTTACAATTATTGCTTAGCTTAAAGAAGAAAAAAATTTTTTGCCTGAATTTTTGCTTTTATATAAAGTTGTAATTTAAATAAGGCTTTTTTGTGCTTCAAGTTTTACTAATTAATTATTTTTTCTTAAAATTATTGTTATTATTATTTTATTAGTTATTTTTGTATAAAATTATTTTGTTATTTTTGTAAAGAAAAATTCAGAATTATGATTTTTGTGTGAATTTTAGTTTTTATTACAAAGAGTGCATTTTATATTCAGTGTGTTGAATCAGCAGATTAGATTTCACAATTTTTTTTTCAAATTTAGTTTACGTAGCACATTTATTTTGCAACTTATTCTCACAGTAATATAGGCAGTACACCGTCCATTGAAACAAGCGAAAGTGACACTTCAGGTGCTTCTATGACGAGAAGAAGTTCTTCAGGAGGACTATTATCTCCAGAAGTTGAAATTAATGGTAATTTTATATTTTAATTGAATAATAAATAATATATAAATATAAATACTTAATATTTATATTTAAACTAATTATTTATTTTTTGTTCTATTTTTATTTATCTTTTTTGTTCTAATGTTTCTAATGATAAAAAATTTATTTCTTTTTATTTCAGGTCAATTGGCACAAAAAGCTGGAGAGGAACAAGAAGGATTTTATTTATTGAAGAAGGACAGTCAACGAAGAATGACACTCACTCGAGTTTTGAGTCAAGATGAAAAGAAAATTTGTGAAGTCTGGATGAAAAGTATCCATCAAGATGTTGGTCAAACGGTCCTTCGAATGGTAATTAAATAATTTATAAATTTAATTAATGAAAATATTTTTATTTTAATGATTCGATAAGCAAAATAGAACCTAAAATTTTAAATTAATATTTAAAAACTTAATATAATTAATTTAATTAATTAAGTTTGGTGACTACATTTATTAAATTAGATTTATTTCGAAATGTTGTACTTCTATTTAATTGAATAAAATTACAATTCAATTTGTACTCGAATTTACAGGGCCATTTGGAGTTGCTAATGCGTAGTTTGAAGGATTACATCTCTGATCAGAATCAAGACGTAATAACGACAGCAATCCGGACTTTGAAGGAGGAATTGGATTTTGATTCGAACGCCATCAATCATTTACAGCTGGCCATTTACCTGTTTCAAACTGCAGTGAATGAAGTCCTTCGAATGCACAGCATCAAACCACATTGGATGTTTGCTCTGGATAATCTAGTCAGAAATGCAGTTCAAGCCGCTATTACTGTTCTCTCTCCTGGTATATAATATATTTACCATTTAGAAAAGAATCATTGAAAAACTGAAAATAATTTCCAATTAATTTCTATTAAAATTAAAACTATGTCATGTAATTTTATTTTACAACTATTTTTTATAATTATTATATAATATAAAACCAGAATTACTGACAAAATTTATTGAAAACAATTTTAGAACTTGGTGCTAATTTAATGGGTCAAGAGAGAGTTCAAGCAACTGGTGAAGGTCCTGAAGAGGGTTCAACCTCTGGAATATCGACAGTCAATTCAATTAAGTCACAAAAGACTGTTGATTTAATTGAAAATAAATATTG
>JUFY01014130.1:3102-15982 GCA_001855655.1 Leptopilina clavipes
TAATAATAATGAAACTAGTCGAGTAACCATTTTTTTTCAAATCTCGAAAAATTTTTTCTTTCTCCCTTCATCTCAACTGCGAATTTTTAGCAGTTGAAGCGAATCTTTCGCGATAGCGAAATCTTACTGATTACTGCAGGAATAATTAGTGAAATTTCGCTGGAGAAAATTTGATTTCGAAACAAAAATTTTTGTTGTTTTAATTCGTTTTAATTGGAGGCGTTATTCTGGAAGGAAAAATAGAGAACAGTGGGACGCGACAATATTCAAAGATATCGAAAATATAAATTTTTAGCTACTTGAAAAATTCATATAATTCGAGATTTGACCTTATAAAGGGTTTCTCAACAATAGTGACATTTTGATTTACGATTTTGTCATCCCTTTTCTTAGGGGTCGGGTCTAATGGAAAGGAGACGAAATGTCATTCAACACGAAACTTATCTACACATCTGATACAATATTAATCGTTACGAATCAATGTAAAATGTACACAAATAGAGACAGAGAAACGGGAATAATAAACTAAGAGAAAAAAAAAGAGTTTAATTTAAAAATATATGTACGCTGGTACTTATGCGCAGTATACAGAGTGTCTCGTGGATTATTAAGGAACTAAATTTTCGAAATTTATAATTTACACTATAAATAAATATTATCAAATTATCAATATCAATTGACATATCACTTTGAATTGTTTTTTTTTTGGTTAGTTTTTACGTAACACTCTGTATACAATTTTGTTTTTTTTCCAATCAGTTTCGGCTGTATTGTTTTGCAAAACACTTAAGAAGCCACTACGCCACGGACCAACAAAATACTCATTAATGCATATTTGACAAATCGCTTTTTAATCTCGATTGTGTTCCTAATTTTGTTAAGTGTAAGCATACATGGAATATTTTTCTTCGGAGCAATACAAAAATTTGCGTTATTCTTGTCTTGGTAAAGGTCTTCAAGGAAATAAATAGAATTTTTAGGTTAGGAATCGTACTTGACACGAGAACGGAGTGCCAACCGTGTAAGACCAAAATTGTACAGATAATGGCGCTAAATTTAAAAAAATAATTTCATGAAAATAAATATTCAGGAATTTTCAATATATTCTCTTAATTTTTACGAAACTCATAATGATATATAAGTGTACGAATGGCAAAAATGATTCCAGGTTTTTAAGTTTTCAATAACGCTAATTTAAAGTGTAATTTTGTGAACTATTTGTAAAATTAAGAAAAATTCCTTTCAATATGTCGATTATTGATTATTGATTATTGATTATTGATTATTGATAGTAGATTGATCATTGATTATTGATTATTGATAGTAGATTGATCATTGATTATTGATTATTGATTATTGATTATTGATTATTGATTATTGATTATTGATTATTGATTATTGATTATTGATTATTGATTATTGATTATTGAAATTGTATGAAAATTCTTTTTGGAAATCAGGGAAAAGTCAGGGAAGAAAATTCAAATTTTTTGGTGACAATCCTGATAATTAGAAATATTGTGCGTGTGTTCGTGCGTGTCAATGTCAAGGTTGATGTTAAATTGAATGCCTTGCCTTCTGTGGGTAGCGTAGTTTCCCGAGATATGACCCATGCCATCACAGGACGACGTGGGACACTGAATCAGCTCCTTGCCATCGCGACCACGAGGGGCGGACCGAGATGCAATATTCAATGATTGCCTCCTCATATTCATACAATGAACAGAAAACTCTTCTAAGTTCATCAATTTTTTTTCCCATTCATCTACACTTACATATTCGTTCATTCATTCATTTAATGTAATCAAAATTCAAAACCAAAAAGAAAAATATTAAACACTGTCCATTCTTCTAATTCTTTTTTTTTATTTCTTTTTTTTGATCTTTTAAGAAAATTTTTCATTCCAATGTGGTAAAATTTTTCATGAAAAAAATTAATTTAGAAAGAAATGAAAAATTTGTTGAAGCGGTGGCGGTGGCGCGAGACAATAAAAAAAAAGTTCTAGAGAACGAGGCTGAAGGAGGATACGTGGTTAGCTTGCAGACTACTAACTCCTACTTATCGCAGGTCTCTCTCCGTAGATATAGGAGAATCGAGGCTATGAGAAAGCCCGAAACCTCGATGACCCTTGAGTGGGCACGATATTGCCGGAAACCCCCAACCACTAGCTTTGGGGACTTGAGTGCAATCACGCTGTGCGTACCAAACCTCTTCTTCTCAACTCAATGTTTCCAACCGTCTAACTGTTTTCACCATTCCCCTTTCTAAAGCCACTTAAACTTTGATCTTTTCAATCTCGATGCATCTCGACTGTTTACCATTGTGCTTAGATCCATCTGAATTATCCTCATGAGCATCATTTTAAGAAAGTATTCCATCGCAATTGATTCCAAAATATGAAACTAAAATCTTATATATTATCATTAGAAATTAAATAATAGACTCTTATGTGCGTTTTCAATAAACCTTCAATTCGAACCGAGGGAAATAAATTACGATATCAACTTCACAGACTGTAATTCGCCTGGATCGGAAAAAGTTTGCTATATTAGATTCTTATATTGGCCGGGGCTATTAATAATCTTGATGTATTGTTATCGATCAGACTATTTCTGATGGCTATTTTCGATATCCCGGGGTAGAAATCGCCAAAGTATGACTAAAATCACTTCTTTGTCAGGCAGTAATTTAAATATTTGAAATAATGAATTTAATCGTTAGAGTTCGTTTAAGGAAGACAAAATAGTAATTTTAAATTTCAGTAGTACAAGACCGTCTTCGGTCAGACAAAACAGTAAATTTCAAATTTCAGTAGTACAAGTCCTGCTTTAGTCGGACAAAACAGTAAGTTTTAAATTTTAGTAGTACAAGTCCGTCTTTAGTCAGACAAAACAGTAAATTTTTAACAATTTCAAATTTCAGTAGTAAAAGTCCGTCTTTACTCAGACAAAACAGTAAATTTCAAATTTTAGTAGTACAAGTCCTGCTTTAGTCGGACAAAATAGTAAATTTCAAATTTAAGTAGTACAAGTCCTGCTTTAGTCGGACAAAACAGTAAATTTCAAATTTCAGTAGTACAAGTCCTGCTTTAGTCAGACAAAATTGAACAAATTTTAATTTCAGTAGTAAAAGTCTGTCTTCAGTCAGACAAAGCAGTAAATTTGAAATATTGGTAGTACAAGTCCTTATTCAGTCAGACAAAACAGTTAATGTTAAACAATTTCAAATTTCAGTAGTACAAGTCCGTCTACGGTCAGACAAAACAGTAAATTTCAAATTTCAGTAGTACAAGTCCTGCTTTAGTCGGACAAAACAGTAAATTTTAAATTTTAGTTTTAAAAGTCCGTCTTCAGTCAGACAAAACAGTAAATTTCAAATTTCAGTAGTACAAGTCCGTCTTAAGTCAGACAAAACAGTAAGTTTTAAATATTAGTAGTACAAGTCCGTCTTCAGTCAGACAAAACAGTAAATTTCAAATTCCAGTAGTACAAGTCTGCCTTCAGTCAGACAAAACAGTAAATGTTTAATAATTTCAAATTTCAGTAGTACAAGTCCGTCTTTAGTCAGTCAAAACAATAAATTCTAAATTTCAGTAGTACAAGTCCGTCTTGTGATAGTTGTGCAAATTCCAAGAATTGAAAAATATATGTTCCATAACGAATTAAGTCTTTTTTTAAATTTTTTTGCTTAGGCACCCTAATTAGGACCCATTTAAAATTCCATCAAAAAAGATTTTAGAACCTAGTTACATTGCCAACATAGGAGTTAATAAAGGGGCAAAATAGATAAGACCCGGTTAGAACAACTTTCAAATTCCACATAGAATGTTTTTATTCCAGATTATTATTATAGGAAAATTAACAATTTCACGATTGATGGGTAATATGGAAAATGTCTTAGAATGGAAAATCGAGCAATTTTTTTTTTTTTTTCAAGTAGGGGGAAAATTCCGAAGGCAAATACTTTAGAATTTGGACATCGAATTTCGATGAAGTTAAGGCTGAGGAGGGTGCAGAACAGGTTTCTAGCGGCTTGGAGGTGTTCCGGGGTCCTAACCCCGACGGGACGATGGGTTTCGCCCCATAATCCAGTGCGGTGGCAACTGATTATACCCCACCCTCTCTCTCAGACTTATCCTTCCCTCGCCAAGCCATCACCTCCGACCTCTCTTCTGTTAACCCCCTCCTCCTCCTCCTCCTCCCCCCTTCATCCCTTTTCCTCCGCTTGCCATACCACCGAGCTTTACGTCAATTAGAATAAGGTTGGCACTTTCGCTACGAAGAGTAATTACTTTAATTAACAAAATGGAGGTAGGTATGCGCGCCTCCGCCAGCTTAACCGCCTCCTCCTAAACTTCATTGCGCGAGATCCTTTTCCTAATTTTAAGCAACGAATAAACATGCACTCTAATATTTCTCCAATTCACCGGAATCAATAATAATAACTGTTACATTAACAATTCATTCCTCGCATCAGTTTCTTTCATTCTCTTAAGATATACATATGTATGAAATGATAATAGTTTTTCCAGTGAACCGGATATGTCACAACTCATCACATGAATTGTTGAATAACCTAGAGAAAGAGAGAGAGAGAGAGAGAGAGGAAAAGGAAATTCACGTACCTGTCATCCTTGCCTGATGGTTTGTCCAAGGGTCCAAGCGTGTGCTGAGGTGGGGGCATACTATAGCATGGGGCAGGGGTGTAGCCTGCTGGAATTTGATAACCGGATGTCACAGGACCGCCAGGATAGGTACCGCCACAATTGTAACTTGCTGCAGGATATGGAGTGTACGTATTCCCTGGATACTCGGCCTGGACTCCGGTCATTCCATATCCGGGATGTGGACTCATGGGACCATAGCCTGTAAAAAAGGAAATCTTTTTGTTTCTCCATTCTCCAATCTTCGCTCCAAAATTACTCTGTCTACACTCAATATTCGATTTACCGCGCTTTTTTCTCCCCTCCCATTTACTTTTCGTAGGGGAAAAAAGTAGACAAAAACAATGGTACGATTTACTTTTTAAATTGGAATTTCTTTTTAGTTATATGTTCCATTCGCCAGCTAAGTTTCTGATTAAAATTCTGTTCAATCTCATTATTTTGAATTTAGTTTCTTCAATATCTGTCTGTGAAAATAATTTTGTTTCTTATGATTCTAATTTCAAGACAAGAGGTGGAGCAGTCCTTCATCAGCTGTTTGAACATCGCTTCGCCATTTTCAAGTATGCGCGCGCAGTTAATGGATTTGCGCACGATTGTCATTTTTCCCCCTACAGAACTTGAGATAATGTTTCAAAAATTATTTCTGTAATATTTGCTACAATATATTAATGTTCGAGGAAATATTTGCATATTGAAATATTTGCATATTTGAAATATTACTGCACAACTTCAGGTGATTTCGCAAAAAGAATGTCAATATGCGCAAATTCACTATCTGCGCGCGCAGACTTGAAAATGGCGAAGCAAACTCCGATCAGCTGATGACCCAACTTAGAAAGATTTTTGATTTTTCACCAAATTTCTTTTACCAAAAAACCATCGTGCGAGCAATATTTTTTTTCCCCCTGTTTCAAAACAGGGGAAATTGTGTAACATTTTCCTTTATAAAAATCATCTGAATTATCTACTGCAGCATTCCAGCATTCCAAATTGATTATTAAGTCTAAAAATTCTAAATGAACGAACGAAATAAAAGAAAAAACATTTCGCTTCATTTGTAAATCGTGCAAATAGAGTGGAATTTTTTTTTTTCGTCCATCAGAGAAAAGGAAAAATTTAGCGGGTAGTATCTTTCATATAGGGAGAAACGCACACGTGAATGTACGATTGACACAGAGATGGTAATAATACAAGTGGCATTCTGAACGATGTCAGCGCGTTCATATGTTTCAATTTCAATAACTGCTCCCTGGCGTCATGAGCGAACCGCTGGACTTTTCCTGGCTTCGTGTACGCGAAATATTGATAATTAACAATGCCCGTGTACCGTTGAGAAAAGGGGTTTGGGTGACTCTCGTGTTGGTGTACAAAACGTGAATGTAGACGTTATTTGGAATGCCAAGGCATGATGAACAAAATGAGAGACAGAGAGAGTTGAAACATAGATGCCTGTTATGGGACTCGTGTATTCGGCTGAATTTTTATTTGGCAGTTGTAACCGCGTACGCCCTCAAGGGAAACGTCGAGCTCTTTGTTCTATTCTGATGCTGCCTCGAACCATGCATTCCCACACCCTCTCGATAACAATTCTTTCCAATGTCGATGCAATTCACTCGCTAGCTTATAATTTACCATCAAAAACATACCTAGGAAAATTTTATAACCATTCCAACTAGTTTCAAGACTCGATAATATCTTTATTTTCAATTGGATAATGATAATGCCCAAATAGCACAACATCTGAGCTCAATATTGTGTCAATATTGCATGGTAATATTGTCAATATTGCCAAGCAATGTTGAGATAATATTGCCTCAACATTGATTATGTCCGCCTTGTGGAAATATTGCAGGGCAATGTTGACACAATATTGCCTGGCATTGTTGACACAATATTGCCAGGCATTGTTGACACAATATTGCCACGCAATGTTGACACAGTAGTATCAGGCATTGTTGACACAATATTGCCAGGCAATGTTGACACAATATTGCCAGGCATTGTTGACACAATATTGCCAGGCAATGTTGACACAATATTGCCAGGCATTGTTGACACAATATTGCCAGGCATTGTTGACACAATATTGCCAGGCAATGTTGACACAATATTGTCAGGCATTGTTGACACAATATTGCCAGGCATTGTTGACACAATGCCAGGTAATATTGATGCAATATTGGGCTCAAATGTTGTGCTATTTGGGTGATAATGTGTTGAAATGATTTACTCACCAGTTGGATCTCTATAGGCGTCCATGTAGTGGGAACCCCCACTGTCAGGTGTGCTTTCTCGACTGTAAGCTGCATGCACTCCAGGTGGTGGAAACCCTGGAACTGGCCTGATCCCGGGACCTCCACTGAAATTAACAGGTTCATTAGCCGTTGAGAAATCAACAGGTTCAGTTTGCTCCTCAATTGGTCTGGGAGCGGGAAAAGGTGGACCAACAGGAACTGCGACAGCCTCGCCATGGGCGGTTGAATACTGAGGACTAGGCGCCCCACTGTAAGCAGTAAACATTCATTTGCTGAATTAGAAAAGCATTTTCACTAATTGGTGCTTGCGGAGGATTTTCAACAAAGTGGCAAAAGAGCGTGATATAAATTTCAGATGATATGTAAATGTCAGATATGTAAATTAATTTCAAATTCTAAATTAATAACCTAATTATTCTAATTACTAACCTATGTAATCTATTGACGCTGAGATCTAATGTTTGCCCTTGTGGACTTGGTACTTGTGGACTAGCGGTAAGATGAGGACTCGCCGCTGCTTGCGGACTCCCACCCACTGTCTGACCTCCTCCATATTGCGGACTAAGGCTATTGGATCCATACGGTGGGGCCTGAATTTCATCAACAAATGGTTTTTTTTTTTACTTTATTTGAGAAGAAGAAAGGAAATTCAAAGTCAAAAGGGATTTTGATTCTACCTGTGGACTTGTTGAGGTGACGCTAGATGTCGAAAGATCCATCACTGATCCACCTGGTGACGTGGGTGGACCCTTCTGCATCTGTTGTACTTGAGCAACTGTGACACACTTGACTGTTGAAAAAAGTAGAAAAAAGTAGAAAAAAGTAGAAAAAAGTAGAGAAAAGTAGAAAAAGGACTCAAAAGAGAATATTACAGGAAGATGATATTATAATAAGAAAAAATGCTGACCATCTTCGGTTTTCATCATTCCAGCCATGGCCATCTGATGTTGCTGGGCAGCTACGGCCTCCTGTTGATAAACCCTCTCCTGCTCCTCGGGAGTCATGCCCGATTGTCCCAAATAATACATATTCGCCCTGGAGTGCAACTGCTGTTGCTGCTGTTGTGCCTGAAGGGGCGCACATGTCTGTGTGTCGTATCTATCGTAAGACGCAGTACCTGGATCATAGGGTCGATGATTCGCAGCGCTCACAACTACGGCATTCTCATAGCCCCTGGCTGTTGTTAATTCATTCGAATAAGTGACAACAGGCCTGGCAATGTTCCCCGCCGATGGATGCATATAAGCCCTGGCGTGCTCCGCCGATCGGTGATGATATAAATCCTCAGTGGTTGTCGCTGCCGCCGCTGCCGCTGCAGCCATCATTGCCGACGACTCATAGGGCGAACGTTGCGACATCTGATGTGGCATTCTCGTGTCCTCCACCATTGGCATTGGATATGCGACAGTTGGCTGCATTGGCAGTACGTGATGCGCCGGATGTTGTCCCGGATGATGTATTGTCGCTCCCATTGTCCTCGAGCCCATTGCATCCATCGATGACATTGACGATGAATTTGAATCCTGATTCAAGTACGGATCATACGTCTGTCTTGCCGACGGTGGTGGAGGTGGTGGCGGTGAATTCACCCTACAGGACGATGTGTCCTCCGTTTTTGGTATCAACAATTCCGTCGATTGCAATCTTCCCGTTAAGGCGTTACAACAACTCGAACTTGTTGTATTCTCCGTTTTTGGTATGACTTTATTCACTCTTGTTGATGTATTATTATCTTCCGGTGATTTTGGCGCTTTTATACTGATGCCAACAGATTTCGTTGCTGAATAATAATCGTAAGTTGGAGAACCAACGATTGGTTTACTATCCTGTGATGCCGAATTATACTGACTGTAGATTTTCCCATCCATCGATGGTGGTAACAGATTCGTACTTATGTATTCCGGCGGTATACCAGACACTGTTTGGAAAAATGGAACCTTTTTAGTTAAGATTATTAGAATCTTGTATTCCTAATTTCTAATTTAGTATTTACACATCAAGCATCATTTTTCAAGGTGTATTTACAATTCTGGTGTTGACAATTTTTTAGTCCTTTTGTACCCGGCTGGAAATTTTTCATATTTGGAAAATATTTCTGAATTTTCCATATCAGCAATATTCCAGCAAGGCAATGTGCAATTAAATTATAAACAGATATTAAACATTTAAAACTAAATTTTAAATAAAACACTGAATTTTCTTTTAGTCGTTTATATTATTATATTCGGTGTTTTAATTCACGTCCAGTGTCAAATTAAAGACATCATCGCATATTATTCATAAATCTAGAGAATAAATAAATCCAGAAAACATTTTGTTCATCAGCTGATTGAACTTCGCTTCGCCATTAACAAGTATGCGCGCGCAGGTAGTTAATTTGCGGTCAATCGAGTGCGCATGCCCGAAAATGGCGAAGCAAACTTCGATCAGCTGATGAAAAGTATTTCTCTCATTTCATTATTTCGCGATGATTCTCTACCACGATCCGATCTAATCGCCTTACCTTGTGCCTTGTGTCGAGCCTCACGGACCGCTTGCTTATTGGCCGCAGCAGTGGGACATCCGGACAGACTTCTGTGTGTATTCCGATTGGAGCTGACATGACCGCGACCGTTGCAACCAGGTGTCGGGCATTTCAAAATTGTCTCATGCATCGCCAGAACTGCGAGAACCGAGACACGTGCGAGATTATAAATGACACGTTCGATAAACAAACAACACGCATCAGAATCAGAATCTTTTTTTATTACTCATAGAGTTTATCAAAAAGGACAAGAATTCGAAATTTAAAGGGGGATTTAAATCTGAAAATCATGTTTGTTTCAAAAATGATCATTTTTTTCGGATCAGTAGAGGAAAAATATATATATTGTTACACGTGGATCATTACAAATCAAAGGTATTTTACAATAATCATATATCGAGCGGGTAGAGAGAAACAAAAGTAATATATATATTAATATAATCGAGAGACAAATTTACAGACAAAAAAAAAGTACATATCAATCAGTGTACGTGCTAACCTATGATACTCAAGATTACAAGAAAGGAATCGTGGTGTTGTTTTTCGATATAGCAAAGAGCAAACGTCTGACTCGAAAAGTTCTTTTTAAGTGGCTATAAGTCCGTGTAAATTATTATACAATAAGTAGAGTTTTGTGTATTGAATATTTTTCCAATAAACAAAAATAAATTTTAGGGGAACCGAAGAAGTTTAGTATATTGGAATTATAATCATGTGACGCTAAAATTTCCGAATAATTCTGGTAATTTTTACCTCAATAGCCAAATTAGTCAGTCGGGAAAAAATTTATTTGAAACAACCAAACTTTGCCTTAATCAATCAAATAATTCCAATGCTATACAGTTAACCATAAATGTTTGTTTCGTTCTATCAAGAATTTCATTCAAACGATAAAATTTTTTCTTCGGTCAAAAAATATTAATTAAAAAGAAACAAATTTGTTTGGTTCCATCAAAAATTTAGTTCAAACGACGAAATTTTTTCTTCGGTCAAAAAATATTAATTAAGAGAAACAAATTTGTTTTGTTCCATCAAAAATTTAGTTCAAACGACAAAAATTTTTCTTCGGTCAAAAAATATTAATTAAACTGAACCAAATTTGTTTCGTTCTATCAAGAATTTCATTCAAACGACGAAATTTTTTCTTTGGGCAAAAAATTTTAATTAAACTGAAGCAAATTTGTTTGGTTCCATCAAAAATTTTGTTCAAACGACGAAATTTTTTCTTCGGTCAAAAAATATTAATTAAACTAAAGCAAATTTGTTTGGTTCCTTGAAAAATTTAGTTCAAACGACGAAATTTTTTCTTGGGTCAAAAAATATTAATTAAACTGAACCAAATTTGTTTGGTTCCATCAAGAATTTAGTTCAAACGACAAAAATTTTCTTCGATCAAAAAATATTAATTAAAAAGAAACAAATTTGTTTGGTTCCATCAAAAATTTAGTCTAAACGACGAAATTTTTTCTTTAGTCAAAAAAATATTAATTAAACTGAAGCAAATTTGTTTGGTTCCATCAAAAATAGTTCAAACGACGAAATTTTGCTTCGGTCAAAAAATATTAATTAAACTGAACCAAATTTATTTGGTTCCATCAAAAATTTAGTTCAAACGACCAAAATATTTCTTTCTTCGAGTAAAAAATTGATTTAATTGGAATGAAATGTTTGTATTCGTGAAAAATTTGGTTCGTACGACGAAATTTTTATCCGATAAAAAAAGATTAAATTTTTAAATGAAATATCTCAAAGTAAATCTATTTATAAGCCTTTCGCGGTATATTTAACTTTTCTAAAATGAGAAAATCGTTAAATTAAATTCAACAATTTGTTTTAATGAAATAAACACTGTTTTATAGAATATTTCCGAACAATTGAATAATGTCGAATGAATATAGAATTTGTACAATATAAAGAAAATATTGATACAGGATTATTATATGTAACATATAACATGTCAGCTACGGAAAAAAGAAAAGCATTTGGGGGGAAATAAATGTGGCTTGAATATGCATGATCACGGATCAATAATCATATATATTAAATTGTTAATTGGCACAATATATATTTTATATAAACTCGATTGTTGAGATTCTCCTTTTTGATTCTGGCGTGTGTGCGCATGCCGGTATTTATCGCCCGTGTCTCGGGCTTCTCGAGTTCTCCAAAGTAGTAACGGCAACAAAATCAAGTCAAGTGTGGTGATTAACTCTCTACTATAAATGAAACTACAGAACAAAATGTTAAATTATAAAAAGAAAATAAAAAAAAAAAAATATGAACACAATAAATAAAGCTCTCTACCCCGCAAAAACAAAAAAGCACAAAGAATATAACAAAAATAACATTTACGCGAGCGCGGCTCCTTTTTTCTATATATACTGTATGTATTACGCTTTCGGTTTCAAAAACAAATTATCATTGTGACAAGGAAATTATTTTGTTTAGAGATTTAAATATTTCTTTATTTTGTTTTTGGTAAAATTCGAAATTATTTTTCACTAACAATAAATGTGAATGAAAAAAATTTCCTTGCCGATTTGAACCGAAAAAGGCGCCAATGCACTCTTGTGTAAAATGAAGATGCACTAATAGCTACTAATAGGAAAATTTTCCAAAAAAAAAAAAAGTGAATACTCACTCTCTGGAGTTAGCTTATCTTTGCGTGGACAACCGGAAAGGCTGTGAAAAGAAAACAATTTTTCATTAAAATTTAAATATTATCAAAAGGTTGCAATTTAAAATCATATTTTCTATATCGATAAAAATCTATTCAAATATAAAAAAAAATTGATTAAAAATACCGTCCATTGAAAGTATTCTCTCTCTCTCTCTCTCTCTAAATTATAAATTTACCAGATTAAAAATAAAAAATGAAAGGTAAGAAAATGTTTATTGATTTATTGGAAATGAAGTGAGAGAGAGAGAGAGAGAGAGAGAGAGAGAGAGAGAGAGAGAGAGAGAGAGGGTAATTATCACCCTCCTAAAAGGTATATCGAATCAATAGATAGAGTGATAATGGAGATATTAATTAAGCACGTTCAAATGGACGGTTAATCGACATGGAGAAACCTGCGGAGCACGTCGACAGTTAATTACTGATAATTGTTTACCTGCGGTGGTGCGAATAGAGTCCGGTCACGTGACCCTGCCCAGTGCAACCAGGGGTCGGACACTTGTTGCCCTCTACAACAAATCAAACCACACAGACACGAGTGAATTAATTCAATTTTCCCACAAAATAACAATAATAATTAATAATAATTATTATATAGATTCAAAATATATAGCACAAACTATTGATATAATATTGGGTCAGCAGTATTTCACGGCAATATTGCCTCAATGTTGGCGGAATATTTCCCAATATTTTGTTTAAGGTTATAATAATAATAAAGATAATAATAATAATAATAAAAAAATAAAAATAAAAA
>JUFY01014135.1:0-12172 GCA_001855655.1 Leptopilina clavipes
AACTGTCGGTAAATATTATACAGTAGCAACTGGAAGTAGTTTTTACTGTACGTAGTTTTACTGTCGGTAGATTTTATAAAGAACGGTGGCAACTGACAGTAGTTTAAACTGTCGGTAGTTGCTACCAATAAGAGTTTTAATAATAGATACAGTTGTATTTATTAATTTAATAGTATGCCGGTAGTTTCTATGAATTACAGTTGCAACTGACAGTAGATACAACTGACGGTAGTTATAGATAATAGTGGCAACTAATAGTAGTTACAACTACCGGGAATTTTCTATGAATTCTAGTTGTAACTGACGGTAATCACAACTGATGGTAGTTTCTTTAGATAATAGTAGCAACTGACAGTAGTTACAACTGACGGTAGTTACTTCAAATAGCAGTCGATACTGACAATTGATACAACAATTCTACAAATAGCAGAGAACTAATGGTAGGTAAAAACGATTCTACTTCCAACTAATGAGAGTATCAACTGCCGGTACTTTTAAACCAACTGTTTGGATAATCGCTTTTACTGTTTTTTTTTTCAAATAAGTCATTAATAAAAGTCGTTCACCTTCAGTTTTTGCGTGAAAAACTTAATCAAAACTTAATCCAATGGTATAATGGCTGACAGATTATAAAGGGATGAAACGAGCTAAATCAGAGCAGAAAACCATGTCCCTGATTGCTGATGACTAATGATGATGACCCATGCAATCAAAAGTTATTGAAAATAAGGTTGAGATCATGACTAACATTTATGGCATCCGGTAATTAGTCAAGATGTTGAGATGAGAAGTTAATCGCTCATTTCGAAAAGGAAATGATGAGCTCATATCTCTCAGCTCTACGCGAATTAATTGTTGATTTTGAAAATTGAGCTACTTTTCAATAGCGATCATTTTTAGCATCGCTCCTGCAATTATCTATATAAATAATAATTGGCGGATGCGTGGGTGATATATTCTTTATAAACGGCTGATGATGACTTAACAATGCACCCAGCACTGATTTTATATTTTCAATTTTATATGCTCCCTTTTATATTTTTTACGCAATTGCTGCGCATTTTTTTTTAATTACCTTGTTGAATAAATTTATAATACAGTTGAATGCGCAAATATTTTCCCATTTTCCCGACATATGAAAAAAAAGTTTTTTTCTTCCCTATTGAGAAAAAACTCTTTTGCGAATATCAAGAAAAGTTTTGTTTCACAGTTGTTGAAATATATCTAATTGAAAGAGTGTTGTAATTATCCCATGGGGGAAAATTTAAAGAATTTAAGAAAACAGGAAACTGTACGATAATCTCGAATTTTTAACACACACACATAGACACATACATTCTGGTTTTAGATTCCTCTCTGTTCTCTGTTTCCGGCAAAAAATCGTAGATTTCCAACATCACTTGGAAAAGTAAAATGGATCGGGTAAGGCTGCCAGACAAAATGAAATGAAATGAAATGAAACAAAACGAAGTACATTACGAGCGATCTATAGGCGGAAGCGCCTAGCAACGGGTGACCGGGAGGGGTTCAATTCAATTGAATATACGGGGAACTTCTCTTTCTCGCTTCTACTCTTCCTATTTGAATTTCCCTGCATCCAGTGGTAAGAGGAGAAGAGAGAAAGAGAGCATCAGGTAAACCCGTAACCCCGTAAGTGTGGACGAAACATGTAGGTCGGTATATAGCGCGAATACTATAAATCCGCACATTGTTCACTCAGCGGTCAGAAACGCCCTTTAGATGCAAAAGGGTTGTAATTTTACGACGGCATGTCGCGTTTAAGGGCGTAAGATCGGTTGTTGCTTTCATAGCCCCCCCTGACCCGTACGCTACTTCATTACTGATTCCTCTCTTCACATTTTTTTTCATTATTCAAAAATAAATAAATTTTTTCGAAAAATTACCAAAAAATACCAATACCAATAATACCAATATCAAAAATACCAATTTCTTTCACAATAGACGAAATATTAATTAATATTTAATACTGAGTCCATTGTGAAAGAAATTTTTTCCTTGTATTATTTCTTCAAAGTTGTGAAATTGAGCTTCATCATCAGAAATGACTATGCATCGTGAGTTATATATAGATACATTTTGATGAAGGAATTGATAAAAAAAAAAGTAATGGACAGGAAACTTGCATATTTTGAGAAATCTGGAGGAAGTGTTGAGCTGTGAGGAAACGTCTATACGTCGAGTGCCGATCAACGATCACTGATAAGCCAAGCAGCAAAAAGTAACTTCATCGTGCTAAAAGTGCTAGCTCTAGAGAGGCGTTGATCGAATTGCCCCTGGCGCTATCAGATAATAGTATCTCTTAATATCTAGGGAATCGACGCGCGATGCACATGGAGAGAGAGAGAGAGAGAGCGAAGGCGTCTCTACAATCGCTGAGTATATTATCGACGCACGATAAGGAAAAGTCCTCACTGTACGTGGCGGTCGAATCCAGAACGTATTTCTCCTTCTCCTTCTTCCTCTTCGTCGTCGTCGTCCTCCTCGTCATTCCGGTAATCAACGACAGATTTCAGAGGGGTTCTGAAAATTCGCTTCCCTCTACCTCTTACATTTTGGACCAAGTTAATTCCGTTAAATATTTCCCTGGGAAGTCAAATATAGTCCGCACAATTTTCAACCTCCCTCTCACTTCCTCTCTCTCTCTCTCTCTCTCTCTCTTTGATACAAACTTTAATTTCCAAGTATTTTTGAATTCAACTTTTTTTTTTGAATTTCGAAGAAATTTGTGTAAATAATGGTTGCTACTGACAGTTTCAGTCAATAAGAGTAGAAACTGTTGATAGTTACAACTGCCGGTAGTTTTGAACGATAATATTAGCAACTGACAGTAATTACACCATTCGGATGTCTCTAAAAAGCATATTTGCAACTGTTAACAATTACAACTGCCGGTAGTTTTGGAAGATGATATTAGCAACTGACAGTAGTTACACTTGCCGGTAGTATCTCAAAAGAATAGTTGCAAGTGACAGTAGTTACAAGTGCCAGTAGGTTCTATAAATCATAGTTGCAACTGACGGTAGTTTCTATAGATAATAATGTCAAGTGAATACAACTGCCGGTAGTTTCTTTGAATTATAGTTAAAACTAATGGTATACTTAAAAATTTTTAATAGATAATAGTTGTAACTGACAGTAACAACAACTGACGGTAGTTACTCGAAATAATAGCATCAACTGAAAGTAATATCAACTGGAGGTAGTTTTTATAATTAATATTTACATTTGACAGTAGTTAAAACTCACAGTAATTACAACTGCCGGTAGTTTCTATGAATTATAGTTACGACTAATGGTACTTTTAAATTTTAAATTGATAATAGTTGCAAATGCTGGTTGATTTTATAAACAGTAGTTACTGTTTATAAACAGTAGCTACTGTTTATAAACTGTTTATAAACAGTAGCTACTGTTATTAACAGTAGCTGAGAACTGACGGTAGTTAGTTACAATTGTCATATATAATTGTTCTGCACTAATTATATTTTATATTTTAAAACATATCGCGAGGTAATTTGATTAGAATTCTTTTTTTTTCTTGTGTCGAGAATCAACTGACAAGGCTGAAAAAGAACAAAGAACGGAAATTCTCGATGAAGGGTATATAGGCAACCCCTATAATAGAGAAAGGGACTCATCATACTGAATAGAAATGATAGGGAGGGGCGCAACAAACAAGCGTTTTTTTTTTTTTTTTTGTGAACGGAAATCCTAATAGTTGGGAGATGTTGCCTTTTCGATATTAAGGAAAACAACCCTAAGTTCTTTTCTAGTCCATTAATAATCGCTGCTTGACCCTACATCATTATGGTGAAAAGGCTGAATTTCTTCTTTTTTTTCTTTTGAATATTTCATTGCTGTGGAAAGAACATTTTTGAAGTTAATATAAAAATAGAAAGTGTTGAATGACTGAACGTATATTTATTCGTTGTCTAACTTTGAAACCAATCAATATATACATATTGATTAGTTTAAAAGTTTTCCAAAACTTATCAATCTTAATTCATTTTCGTACGGTGTGTTTAGAGTTTTTCGAGAGATCATTGCTGCACGATCCATCAATCATAATTTTCAGGAAGCTCCCTGATAGTTTTGAAATTTTTCAGAAAGCTTCGTCAGACAAGTGAAATAGCTTTTTCGGAAGGAAAAATAATTTTAATCACATGCCAGTATTTGCAACTGAATGTAATTTCTGTAAGTAACAGTAGCAACTGTCAATAATTACAACTGACGGTAGTTTCAAAAAATAATATTATTAATTGGCAGTACCCCTGCTGGTAGTTTTTGTAAAAAATATTTGCAACTGACGGTAGTTACAACTGCTGGTAGTTTCTCTAAAGAGTATTTGCAACTGACGGTACCTACAACTGTCAGTTGTTTCTATAAAGAATAATAGCAACTGACAGTAATTACAACTGACGGTAGTTGCTACAAATAATAGTGTTAACTAATAATAGATAAAACTGCCAGTAGTTTCTATGAATTCTAGTTGACAGTAATCACAATTGTTGATAGTTTCTATAGATAATAGTAGCAACTGACGACTTCCATTTCTAATAAATCTTTGTTATGGAAACTACTATTGGTTGTAGCTATCAATTGTTAGGATTATTCGGAAACAATTTAATAAATTGACATATAGTAGAAAAGAGTTGACAGTCGAGATAAATCGTCTATAGAATCAAACTGCAATCACACATGTGTGATGCGGTGATCAGTGACTGGACCTAAATGTTAATCCCACATAAGAGTATCATCAACGTCAAAAAAATAAAAAATTTCTTTTCATTTATTAAAAGCATTTCTCATTACACATGAGTGAGATTATAAAGAAATCTTCTTTTGTATAGACAATATATATATGTGTATAATCTCGAGCGGTACTTCCGCAAGTATTCTTCCACATCGTTTTCAGTTTTATGTCATGATCTCCAACTACCTGTTTCTTCGGTGAATAGAATTGCTTTCGGCCAAGTCGGAGTAGGTTGAGGTAAGGTTCGGTTCTGAGAAGAACCGGTTGACTCGTCTCCAAGTCCAGTCGTCACGCGAAAGGCTTTAACATCCACGTTACTTTCTTATATACCTACATATATATACAAAACTGCAGGAATAAAGATTAAACGGTATATTAACCGACTTGAAAAAAAAGTCTTCTTCAAATTGTATAAAATTCAATATGAATCGAGAATTTTATATATAAATATCACCTCCCTCTTTTCAATTACGCCTCCACCCCGCCCTTCCCTCCCCACCCCTGCCAATCCGTTACCCTATAAATGAAAACCAGAAATGTTCGATTAAATAGACGCGATTCTATTAAATCAATAAAAAACACTTTTTATTGGATCGCTGTAAAAATTGCGTGTCAATGAAGCGGAAGATTACAAAATTAATATGGTATAACAAATTAAGTTTTATTTTTGGAAAATCGAGTTTTTCTGATTACTGATTTCTTATTTTGCTAAATAATATTTACTGAATGGTATTTAGTGAAATAGTATTTAATTAATAGTTTTTACAATATAGTATTTAGTAAGTACTATTTAGTAAATAGTGTTAAGTGAATAGTATTTACTAAATACTTTTTAGTATTTAGTAAACTAAATAGTATTTAGTATTAAGTAAACTAAATAGTATTTAGTAAACTAAATAGTATTTAGTTTTTAGTAAACTAAATAGTATTTAGTATTTAGTTTACTAAATACTATTTAATTTATAGTAAACTAAATAGTATTTAGTATTTAGTAAACTAAATAGTATTTAGTATTTAGTAAACTAAATAGTATTTAGTACTTATTAAACTAAATAGTATTTAGTATTTAGTTTACTAAATACTATTTAATATATAGTAAACTAAATAGTATTTAGTATTTAGTAAACTAAATAGTATTTAGTATTTAGTAAACTAAATAGTATTTAGTATTTAGTTTACTAAATACTATTTAATTTATAGTAAAGTAAATAGTATTTAGTATTTAGTATTTAGTAAACTAAATAGTATTTAGTATTTAGTTTACTAAATACTATTAAATATATAGTAAACTAAATAGTATTTAGTATCTAGTTTACTACAAACTATTTAATATTTAGTTTACTAAATACTACTACATACTAATAGTACAAGTACATACTATTATTTATTTTCATTTCCATATATTATTTATTTTCTGGTATTAAATAACAATTTAGTTATATATGCACCGTTTCCTTATGAATTTATTTAGGGAATGCAAATTTTTTTTACAATTTATTTTCCCCATTGGCAAAAAAGTTATTCTCAAACATGTTCATTGTGTATACAATTTTTCAAAGAAGTAAACCATTTTTCAAAATATGGCAATTTCTTTTAAAGGGACGAAACAATTTTTCTCCGTTTTTCAAACAAATTGACATATCTGAAAAATGGCTCACTCGTTTGAACATATTCATAGACGGTGGAAGTTACACAGTATAAATCTTTTTTTCTGAATAAAAAATGCTATTACATCCCTCCAGAAAACAGCAGCAGTTTGCCTGTTGTATGCGTTTGAAACTTTAACTTATTTACATATTATACAAAACTGAAAAGAATAGAATTGGCCAAAATCTTTCCTAATTTGACCACTTTTGATCGACATTAAGAAAATTTGTGCAAAATTTCGATTCGGAAAAGTTTGCAAATTATTTGGTTGAATTGAAAATAGTTTAGTGATTCGCAAATTAGGTTTCATTAGCGGATAATACTACTTACAATGTAAAACTTAAACTGTTTGGAATTTTTGACTAATTCTGTCAATTTTGACTATGTTCGTAGTAAATTTTACTATTTCAAAAGTAAAATTAGTAAAATTTAATTTTTGACCATGGTAAAATTAAGTCAGGAGATAGTCAAAATTGGTAGAAATTGTCAAAAAATAAAGGAAATGCAGTTCGATTTGTTCGAAATTCCTCCTAAAGTCTGCTCGATTGGTCCAAAAATTCCCCCCAAAGTTTAGTATCGGAAATAGAAAAAAATTCCGCCAAATTACTCCAAAGAAAAATGCACATTCTTAATCCAATTTTGCTTCAACTGGAACATTAAATTCACTCCACAGCATTGCTTATAAATTGGAATAAAATTTGACAATTTCGAAATATAGTGGAATTTTCTTCTTTTTTTTTCTCGCGTCGAATTCGATTGAAAGTGAAGTTGGATAAATTTTGTTAGGTAAAGAAAACTACTTAGTTGAAGAGCAACGACTAACATGAACGGCTTTGTGAAAACGGCAGAGTGGAATGGATCGACAGAAAACCCGGCGGGTGATATGAGGCTAGGTGCTGCTGGTGCTGCTGCTGCGCCAGCCAACCAGCCACCCAAACTCCCCAGCTGACTCTGACTGGCTGAGGACTTCGGCTCAGCTCGTACGGCCTCGGTGCAATTCGGATCTTTGTCTGCTGAATCGCACGAGGGTACCGGCGAACAACGACTGGTTGTCAGTCGGCGCTGCGTTACTGGAGGAGAATGACGGTGCTGTTCTCTCGGAACAAAATCTGCATCGCTAGATAGAGATCGAAAAAGATAATATGTTGAAAAGTTAAGACAACAAAAAAAAAAAAGGGAAAAACAACACGGAAACGCAGCGAACGAGAAAAGAGAAAGTGTGTAAAAAAATGAGTGCGTGAAGGAAAAGCAAGCCGAATGAAGGAGACAGACGAGAAGGAAGCAAATCGAGAGCCCTGCATCTGACATTTAGTCGCTGACCTTCGATTTTCTCCTCCTGACCACCTTCTCAACTGGCACAAGGGAACAAACATTCGGCTACTGAACTGGGCGTTTTTTTTACCGTGGAATCAACATGGCAATAAGACTCGCTGTGATATAGAAAAAGAAGAAGAAGAAGAAGAAGCAGATTCGTGATAAAGACGACGAGAGGCAGCCTGCTGGGGTGAATTTGGTCCACCCGCAGACTACTGGAGCAAGACTGTGATAGGCGCGAGAAGACTTTCGGTTTTTTTTTTTTTTTAATTTTCTTTTTCCTTTCTTTCTCGAACCTCTTGTTTTATTATACTCGTTTTTCAATTTTCATTTACTTTTGTGATCGTGTGTGATTGTGATGACAATTTTTTGTTTCCAACAACCTTCTCTCATGAACCCTGTGATCATCAAGTTTTGCATCGACATTTAATCATCTTACTTTTCTACTTGGTGAGTCTCTTTAGTTTTCTTATAATCACAAAAATGCCAATTTTTCTCCACCTTGAAAAAATGAAAATTATTAGTGATAAATGTTTGTCAGTTTGAAAAATAGAACTAGCAGATCAAAATTATTCGAGAGTCTTCTAGATATGAAAGCAGATCACTTACATAACCGTCAATCAGATTCATTTAGAAACAAAGATTCTGACTAGACGTGTAATTAAAATTAAACTTTGTTATTTATGAAAAAAAGAAAATTGCTGTGAAAGAAATTTGATGTCTTTAAGATAAGCGAAATCGCGTAAGTTTTACTTAATACCTGTCATTGTTACGTCACGAACAGATGACTCAAATTTACACCGATATTTAGTGCTGTGTATTTTGCAAGTAGAATGAACGTTTCAGTTTTTACGAAATTGTGAATTTGAAATTGTTTTATTTCTATTTTCAAAATCGTTGGACTAGAATTTCTCCAGTTGCACCTAAAAAGCCGGTGGTTGATCTTACTGACACAAGTGGAAAAATTTCCGAATAATTTTCATTTATGGCAGAATAATTGGGAATTAGGTTCAAAATCAAGGTGCATTTGGATTAGAAGTAATTGCGGATAAGTATAAGAAATGGAATAAGCGGATAACTAAAGGAGTAATTTAAAATTAACAACCAGTGGTAAAATTAATGCCAAGTTCAGAAAATCAATTACATCTTAAACTGAAAAATTTACCCTGTACTTGACATTCCAAGCGTTCAGGTGGATGAAATTTTCATTTGATCTTCTTTTAAAGTCCAAAGTATAGATTTAACGTACGTGCGGAATAATAGCGGTAAAGGAATATTTTTCCACCATTATTGTCGTTTTGAAAAATGTTCAACACTTTCTGGTATCCAGTACACTAATTACAATCTTGATGAAAAATTGAATAGTCGCTAATAATCACGTTGACATCAGGGATAATTGGAGTAGCTCGAAGCTAATGATGGTAAATTTCATTTATGTTGTTCAGTACAGTTGTAATTGTAAAGAACGATTGTTAATTGTCACAAGTTTTAGTCTATTGTAGTTTGTAAACGCCCGTTGTAAACAGTGGTAGTTGTAATCTTAATTCTGATTTTAATGGATGATTGTCGCGAATAGTAGTTATTCCTAACAATGATGGTATTTATCGTGTTTGTTAAAGATAATTGCAGTCTCAAGCAGTGATAATTCCAAGCAATGATGGTATGGCTGATTATAATGCAATGCGAATATGAACAATTAAAATCGAAACAATGATAATACAAACGATGTATAAATAATTATATATGCAAACGATAGTAGTCTCTAAAGTTCTCAACGTTCAAATGAAACAAAAAATTTTTATTTCTTTTTGAAATTTTAGTTTTTTTGGGGGGGTAACTTTACATATCAGATAAATATATTATTGAATTACAAAATGTGGAATTTGCGATTTTTCTTTTTATTGCAGTCAGTAATTTTTAAAAAAATATTTATTTCGTCACAAGATTTCGTTCATTTGAACGTTCGGAACTTATGGATCATAAAAAATAGTACAAATAATACAAATTGTATAGAGCAAGTGATAAAAATAATAGTACAGAAAATGCAAATTATAGTAGGATTAATAGAAATAGTACTGATAATATAAGCAGTTATACAGACAATACAAATAATAGTTCAGATAATACAAGTAATATTTCGGATAATACAAGTAATAGTGGAGATAATATACGTAATAGTACAGATAATACAAGTAATGGTACAGATAATACAAGTAATACTTCAGATTATACAACAATAATACAGATAACACAAGTAATGCAGCAGATAATACAAATACTACAGATAATACAAGTAATACTTCAGATTATACAACTAATAATACAGATAACACAAGTAATGCAGCAGATAATACAAATACTACAGATTATACAACTAATAATACAGATAATACAAGTAATTCTACAGATAATACAAGTAATACTTCAGATTATACAAGTAATACTTTAGATTATACAACTAATAATACAGATAACACAAGTAATGCTACAGATAATACAAATAATAGTTTAGATAATACAAATAGTACAGCAGATTATACAACTAATAATACAGATAACACAAGTAATGCTGCAGATGATACAAATACTACAGACTATGCAACTAATAATACAGATAATACAAGTAATTCTACAGACAATACAAATTAAAGAAAAATGGTAACAATGTTGAAAAATTAATTGCAACTATACATGTATTAAATTATATAACTCAAGCGCATTTGTACTATAAGATTAAAAATTTGTCACATGTAGAACATGTGGCATGTAAAATTTGATAATTGATTGGGGAACAAGTGCAGTTAATCAGTATTGAAGTTGAAGATAATGATCGCAACATGGAAACTAAGGGGACTGATCCTGTTGTTGAATTGAAATTGAATTAATCGAAATTATAAGTAAAACTAATTGCCGGAATTAGTACAGTAGGCTGTAATAATAATTGATTAATATCCAGGGGACCAATGCCGGCACAATTATTGCGAATAATACCAGCAAGCATCATATCATATATACCCTACTGCAATATCATGCAGCTGATAACTGACATTTCAATACTAATGCCACATGATATTATCCTTGCCACGAATTACCATCAAAGTTGATGCTCTTAGAGTCAATTGCAGCTCAGAACAATCATTCGACCCTGAGTCTTATTCACCTGTCAGTCTCCTCTATATATTATTCTTGCGGGGGAGGGGAAAAAGAAAAGCCATCTCTGAAATGACTGTGCTAATAATATGTGCAATCGTTTCGTTTTCAATAATTGTATTATATCATCTATAAATTTCTTGTCTTCAATTCTCCATTCATCTGAACATAAAAATTTGCTCTCTAAATCTCAATTTGTAAGAAGTCAGGTTAAATTAGTCAGGACTAATTTAAATTAGTCAGAATTTTCTCACTAATTTTTACTATTTCATTTGGTGCTAAACTTTTTACTAATAAGTTTCAGCGGAAAATTACTAAGAATGGGTATCACTTTGAATATTTTTCCTTCGCGAAAAAGATAATATACTTTACATTAGTGTAAGAATTATTTTCTTTTCTTGAAGTATAAATAGAAAATGGTTCTTTCGCGCAGTTTTCTTGAATTTTCCCCGGATGGTAGAATGGGAATCTGTTTTTATCGTTTTCGATTGATTCCAATTCGTTATCTATCTCCCTCTCTCTCTTGTTCCCTCTTTGCAGGCCATACGGAATTTCCGTTGTCGGTTGTGGAACGCTATTTGTTACATTTTTATTTTCGCCGATGGGAGAGTTGGGTGAAAAAAATTTAATGGGTCAAGCCGGGACCAAAACGGGGAATAACAAAAATATCAGAACCAGTCGTCGGCACAACCTCTAGGCAAATGAAAAATTTGATTTACACCAATGCATTGGAAATTGAAAGGTTTGATTTGTAATGTCGCGTCCGCCGGTGATATCGTTACAACATTCGAGAGAGAGAAGGTTCAGCAGACTGTGCACAGAATTTTTTTTTCTTCTTTGCTTCCTTTTTTTCTTTTTTTAAGTAGCTTTTTTCCACCTGGCTTAGTATATATATTTATATATGGCTTCCTTCGGATTCTGATTAGTTACTGACATAAAGGTTAGTCGAATTTCACTGTGTGAAACAATATTTTATTTAAATCGTTTTTTATCCCTCTCACTTTTCTTTTAAATCGCGAATTCTTGTTTTTCATTTTTTCAACAAAATGAAAAAATCATCCGCTAGTAATAAGTCTCAAATACTATTTCAAATGTAAAAAAAATTCAAGTTTATTTAATTCTAAAGAAGAAATAAAATTACACTGGAAAAAAATTTATTTGATTCAAATAACCGATTATTTGTCAATTATTAAATAAATATTTACTTGCACCAAAATAATTTTTAATTAAATCAAATAAACTGTAAATGAATCAATAATTTTTATATTTGAATCAAAAACGATTTAT